>JANDJT010000217.1:4869667-4879697 GCA_024331685.1 Stegophilus panzeri | reverse complement strand
ATGCCTGTCCTGCCTAGTCACTGATTTTTGTGTAACCAAAACCTGATTGATACTTTTCTAGAACTTTGTCCTGGACATGTGTTGATTGTTCCTATTTGCTTAGATTTTTTTCTCTAACAAACTCTGAGGCATTATACAAACCGGTTTTATTTATATTGAGATTACATGACACTTTTTAATTGCACACAGTGGATTCTTGAATACATATGCAATCGCAGCGTTTGGGTTTTTTTGAAAATAAATGTATAATTAGAACCTATATTTTACTTAAAATATATTTGATAAAACTACACAGTTAGTTTTACTGTGTAGTCTCCTTGTATATAGTTTTAAAGTATAGTCTGCTCATTGTCACAACCTTATACAGCTAGCCAAATTTTTACTAGGTTCTTTCTTGATTCTGAGTTTAAAAGGGCTTTAAATTCTCTTCATTTGCTTTTATGTAAAGTCCCTCACTAAATAAACACTTTCTTTTAGTTTTGAGACAGCTTTCCTCAAAATAATAAACCAAGTTGTGACCTTAAACATGGAATGAATAGCTGCTGTATGAGGAAAGTGTCTTTATAAACATTCTGATTTTGCCTTGTGATATTACAGGCTAGTGAACTTAATGTAAATGCTAATAATCCTGATTTTGCATATGTTCAGCTTTAATTTATGGAGATTTAAATCCAAATTGGTTTATCAGTGCCAGAATAACAGCACTTTTAGGAGGTGAAAGGTCTAGTGTTTTCAAGTGTCATTTGCATTTAAAATCAGTTGCTATTAACTCTCAGTATGAATTCCAAAGAGCTTTCACTACCAGTACAACAAGCCATAATTAGGCTGATAAATCAAAATAAACCCATTAGAGACACAGCAAAAACTATTGCAAATCATAACAAATAAAAAAAATAACAGAACAACTATTTCATAAATTCTTAAAAAGGTGTAACTCACTGGTGAGCTCAAGAACACCAAAAGACCCAAAACCCCATGGGAAACAACTGTGGTTGTTTCCCTGGTGAAGAAAATGAAACACAAAAAAAAGCCCATACAGTTCTGGAACAACAACAGACAGATGAGACCAAGATCAACTGGTACTATAATGGGAATTGAAGAGTATGGAGAAGGGAAGGTCCGGTTTATGATCTGAAGCATACTACCTCATCTTATGGCATAGCCAGGAGTTCCAGGCCAATGGAACTGGTTTCTTTATATTTTTTTTTAATGATTTGACTGCTGACCAAAACAGCAGGATGAATTCTAAAGTTTACAGGGTTGTATTATCTGCGCTCAAATTCAGCCAAACACTTCAAAACGTATTGGACAGTGCTTCACACTGCAGATTGACAATGACCTGAAGTATACTTTGAAAACAACTCTAGGCCTTTTTAAGGCACAGAAGTGGAATATTCTGCAATGGCCCAGTCAATCACCTGACCTGAATCCAGTTGAGCATGCATATCACTTACTGAAGGCAAAACTCCACAAGAACAAGCAACAACTGATGAAGGCCTGGCAGATCATCAACAGTGAATAAACCCAGTGTCTTAAGTCAAGTCAAATGGCTTTATTACCATTTCAACTGTATACAATGGTATGTGCACAGTAAAATGAGACAATGTTCCTCCAGAACTGTGGTGCTATATAATACAACAGTGTTACATAAGACTACACAGAACTAAATAAGACACCACAGACCTACACACAGGACCATGTTTGGAAACGTGTGCAAACGGCACAAGACAGCACAACAATTAATAAACAGGACAGTAGGTACCGTAAAGGAAAGTGCAGCATTGACCAGTACACAATTCTTGTGTGGAATAGTGTGCAAAGAGATATTACAATTTCATGATAAATATTGTAAATGTAAATAGACCATACTGTTTGGTAGCAGAAATGCAGTTGGTCAAAACAGTATTTTGTTTAAGGTGTTTTAGCAGCAATTTAAGAAGGAAATGTGCAAAAATTGCAGAGGGAGTGGAATGGTGTTCAAGTGTGTTTGTGTTTTTGCGTGTACGCATGCGTGCGTGTGTGTCTGGGTTGGTGTCAGTCCAGTCTCTGTGGATTGAAGTCTGTTTTCTTGGGGGAAGACAGTTACACAGTCTGGTTTATTTGAGGGGTGTCTGGGGTCATCCACAATACTGGCAGGTTCGCAGATGCAGCGTGTGGTTAAAATGTCTTTGATGGAGGGAAGAGAGACCCAAATGATCTTCTCAGCTCTCCTCACTATCCTCTGCAGGGTCTTGTGATCTGAAACTGTGCAATTTCCAAACCAGCCAGTGATGTAGCTGCTCAGGATGATCTCGATAATTCCTGTGTAGAATGTGGTGAGGATGGTGGTGGGCGATGGGCTTTTCTCAGCCTTTGCAAAAAGCCGAGATGCCTCTGGGCTTTCTTGGCTATGGAGCTGGTTCTGAGGGACCAGTTGAAGTTCTCTGCCAGGTGAACACCAAGGAATTTGGTGCTCTCGACAATCTCCACAGAGGAGCTATCTATGTTCAGCAGAGAGTGGTCAATCCATGCTCTCCTGAAGTCATCAACTAGTGCTATTGTTTTGTTCATGTTCAGGGACAGGTAGTTGGCTCTGCACCAGCTCATTAGTCACTACATCTCTGTATGCTGACTCATTGTTCTTGCTGATGAGGCCCACCATGGTTGTCATTGGCAAACTTTATATATTCGAACTGTGTATTGCTGCACAGGCATAAGTAAGTAGAGTGAACAGCAGTGGACTGAGCACACAGCCCTGGGGGGGCCACAGCGCTTAGTGTGATGGTGCTGGAGATGCTGTTTCCGAGCCGGATTGACTAAGGTCTCCCAGTCACAAAGTCTAGGATCCAATTGCAGAGGTAGGTGTTCAAGCCCAGCACACTCAGGTGCTGAAGAATGATTTGTGTTGAATGCTGAATTGAAGTCCTATGAACAGCATTCAATTATAAGTGTCCTTTTTGTCCAGCTGGTTGAGGGCCAGATGGAGGGTGGTGGTGATGGTGTCTTCTGTTAAATGCTTGAGACGATGCGCGAACTGCAGGGGGTCCAGTGAGGGGGCAGCAGGGTCTTGATGTGCCTCATGACAAGCTTCTCGAAGCACTTCATGATGATGGGTGTGAGTGCAACAGGAAGGTGGTGGTTGAGGGCATAACACTGAAGACTTCTGCACGAGGACGATGGTGGTGGCCTTGATGCACGTTGAAATGATGGCACTGCTGAGGTCACAAACTCCACAGCGATGAGCAGCGACTAGAAACTAGCACCAAGTTCTTGCATCATTCTGTGTTGCTTTAAACACACAAGCCACCACTGTGAGCCTCACTGCGCAGAGCTGCATGAAACAAGGCGAGCCCGTCTAGCTGAATGGTGGTATCCGGAACTCTGTTGCTGAGCCATGTCTCCATGAAAACAAAAACACAGCAGTGTTTAAACTCACACCATGTAGTCTGCTGCAGTTAAATGTGGTCCAACTTATTGTCCAGGGAGCAGACACTGGAGAGCGGGATGGACAGGAAAGCCACCAGCTAGGCTTTGTTTTTAGTTTAGCATGGTCCGCCACCTTCCTTCTACGCTTTTGCTTCCTTGCACTCCTCTTAACGATATCCCCGGCCACCGGCATCAGATGACTCATCATCAGAGCACTGGAGGCCTGGTCCCCGCAGCAAGCCGAGATCATGTAGCTTCTCCAGCATGTCTTCATGTAGGTTGCATTATTCGATGTTTTCTATACTGTATCGGTATCTGGCGATGGTAGACATTAACACTGGGTACTCCGATGTCAGTGTGCCCTAAATTTTTTTTCAAAAGTCGGGCTAAGAAACAAAAATGGCACCATTTCGGATCCGGCGAGGCTGCTACATGTTATTGCCGTGCCACCATCTTGGATGGTGTCTGGTGATGTCTATGGGTTCCATACTTCAAGCAGTAATTGTAATAAGACTGCAAAAGAAGATAGTTCATTCTTTGGTCCCTTAAAGGGGTGGGACCATGTATAAATGATTAGAAAGTCATTGTTTAAATTTCAACTCCAATATACTGTTGTAGACGCCTAAAATAACGATGACTTTGTGACTCTCCAAGTGTTTATGCATTGTATGTATGTGTATGTTCGTATGTCTGAATGATTAGTTCGTGGCCAATTCAGAGTCTTTAGAATTCAGAATGTATTTAAAATCCTATATATCCTCTGTGGGAGAAGATGGCATTTAGTATATATTGGAGTCTTCTTTTTTTGGCAATCTAAGATGGCATTGGTGCAGTAGACCAAAGTCAATATCCATAAAAAGTCAGTTGTTGTCTTTCCAAATCCATCCATTTTTCTGTTTATATTGGCTCAGATAGTGCTTAACTGAGAACACTCAGCTGACGAATGCATCGCATGTTACCGATCTGTAATGATGTATCCTAGTCAATTAGTGGAATGAGAACAATTTCTGTTTGTATGCACTGTGTATGGATATATGTAGATAAATTTTGCAAAACATTGTGCGCAAATCTTTGAAAACACAATAAACTGCTGTATGTTACATTTTCTTTTCAAAGATTGTTCTGTTTATTTAAAATCACATTTATTGGTTTTGATAGAGATATTGGCTCGGAACAGATTTTATAAAATGCTGTGTATTATTATTATTATTATTATTATTATTACAGCTAATCTTCTGCCAAAACTGGTCCCTTATTTTCTTGAAACTCATTGGAACTCATTCTTTCCTAGGTAAATTGAGTCATACTGAGTTGGTCAAATATGGCCTTGCTGATGTAATAGAAAACCCAGGAATCATCACTGATGTTGGAATGAAGGCTGTTAATGAAGTGTTTCCCTCCATCAAGTATCTTGTCATTTACAACTGCCCACATCTTCATAACCCACACAGCTGGATCACAGGTATTTCTTACAAATTTGTAAATGGGATTTCTTAATTCTTTTAACATTTTAAATCTTTTTTTTTTTTTTTTTTTATTTATTATTATTTTTTTTAAATAAGTGTTTTACACCCAATTATTTTAGTCACTAACTTTTTTTTATTATTATTTATTTATTTTTTTTCCAATTCAGTAGGTGCACAGTTTGTATTAACTACAAGTTATGTTGTACTTGGCATATTTTAGGGAACAATATTAGTTTAACGTTTGTATTGGTCTTTCACACAATTTTGTTTTCATGTTTTGGCTGTATTCTTCAGCCAACTGGTTAAACAGTCTGGTTAAATTGGTTGTTACAGTCCTTATATAGAAGAATGTACAGTGCTGTGAAAGTATTTTTTCACGGAGTTCTTCTGATTTTATGTATATCTCATACTAAATTGCTTCATAAATTAAAACAAAATCTAAGATAAAACAAAGGCAATCTGAGTAAACACATAATACAGTTTTTAAATGAATGTTATTTATTGAAGCAAAAAAAGTTATCCAGTACCAACTGGGCCTGTTTGAAAATGTCTTTACCCCCCCCCATTATTACTAATTCCCCCAGATCTATGAAACTGCATTCATTATGGGGTTCAGCTGGACTAGACGCAACCAGGCCTGATTACTGCCAGCCTTGTTCTATCAACACTTAAATAGAAATTTTTCAACAGCATGAAGTTGGGTAAGAGGTCTTGCCCAGTAACACACTATGCCAAAGTTGAAAGAAATTCTGGAAAATCCAGAAATTCCTGATGAGGAAGAAGGTGATTGAAATACATCAGTCTGAGAAGGGTTACAAAGCTATTTCAAAGTCTCTGGGACTACAAAGAACCACAGCAAGAGCCATTATCTCCAAATGGCACAGTATTGAACCTTCCTAGAAGTGGCCGACATTCCAAAATTCCTCCAAGAGCACAGTAAGTACTCATCCAGGATGTCACAAAAGAGCTAAGGACATAAAAGGAACTACAGGCCTCTCTTGCATCAATAAAGGTCACTGTTCATGACTCCACTATCAGAAAGACACTGGGCAAAAATGGCATCAGTGGAAGAGTGGTAGACCACTGCTAACCCAGAAGAACATTAAGACTTATCTGCATTTGATGAGCCTGAATTCACACTAACTGTCCCTCAGTGGTGGAATGAACTTCCAACCTCAATCCAGACAGCAGAATCTGTTACTATCTTCAAAAAACAGCTAAAGACCCACCTCTTCCGTGAGCACTTAACTAACCCCTAAAACGCCAACCCCACATTATCCTTTTAAAAAACAAAAACTTACTTTGGCTCTTTCATCTCTACTCTGCACACTTTGCTTCCTAGAACTCAATTAAACAATCTTGTATGGTAGCACTACTCCGCTTGATATCGCTTTGCTTGCATTTCCTCATTTGAAAGTCGCTTTGGATAAAAGGGTCTGCTAAATGAATAAATGTAAATGATCCTCAAACCTTTTGGGAGAATATTCTGTGAACTGATGAGTCGAAAGTGAAAATGTTTGGAAGACGGGTGTCCCGTTACATCTGGGGTAAACCAAACACCGAATTCCACAAAAAGAACATCATGGTGGTGTGGGGATGCTTTGCTGCTTCAAGGCTTGTGCGATAATTGAGGGAAACATGAATTCTGTTCTCTACTAGAAATTTCTAAAGGAGAATGTCCGATCTTCAGTCCCTAAGTTGAAACTCAAGCGCAACTGGATTATGCAGCAAGAAAATGATCCAAAGCATAGGAGTAAGTCCACCTCTGAATGGCTCAATAAAAGCAAAATTAAAGTTTTGGAGTGGCGTAGTCAATGTCCTGACTTGAACCAATTGAGATGCTGTGCAAGGATCTTGGACAGTTCATGCTCAAAAACTCTTCAGTGTGACTGAACTAAAGCAGTTCTGCAAAGAAGAGTGGACCAAAATTCCACCACAGTGCTGTGAAAGACTCCGCACACACAGGGCGGGGTCGGAATCGAACTCTCAACCCTGGAGCTGTGAGGCAAACGTGCTAAGCGCTAACCACTAAACCACCGTACCCCCCTGGTTTACTTCAATTCATTTCAATTTTATCTGTATAGCACTTTTAACAATAGACATTGTCACAAAACAGTTTTACATGAATCCAGCTGTAATGAGCAATCTGGATACAAAAAAATGGCAAGGAAAAACTCAGAGATGACAGTGTCAACAGCTTTAGATGAACCAGAATCAAAATGGAACCGATCCTCTTCTGTGTGACAGTACAAAACAGTACTAAATGTGTTGAAAGAATGTTCAGTATGAGCATCATAGTTTTTATCATCACAACAGTAGGTCTTGGGTACAAATCTACAGTGTCAAGGTTGGATTATCCATTGAAACAAGGGTATCTGTGTGGTACCATTCACACGAGCAGATGTAAGTCACAAATGAGTTACAGCCATGTCTAGGAGATTCTTATAGGCTGATAATGACCTACCAACTTTGGTCTAAACTGTGTCCTAGGGAAGGTCTGGCAGGCCCCTGTCAACTCTTATGTGGCTGTGAAAGTCTCTTGTGATCTACATTCTTTCACACTGCACCTATTTACAACAGTATTTGCTATGGCAAGTCCCCAGCTTGCCCACACTCACATTCTGTGACGCCCTTTTGGGCTAATATCATGAATCTCTAGCAGGTTTGGTTTGTCCGTATGTCTGTCCTTGATTCTTGTGTTGTGTTGTCACTGATGTTGTCACATGCTCTTTGCCTGCCAAGGTCACTCCTACCACAATAGAAGTTCTGGATAGAAGGGTGCAACTACAATAAATCCTGATGAAATCACAGGGGCAAAAAATGCACCATTGGCCCTGAGCTTTTTGTGTGTATGGTGGTTTTTTTTATGTTTTTTTTTTTTTCTTCTTGTTCTTCTTTTTTCTTTTTATGCAGTGCTAGCGCTTTTCGTTTTCTCATCAACTTAAAAAAACAAACAAACCAAAAAAAAAAACCGACCAATCATTTTACTACATGTCTAACGATCAAGTTCCATCTCCAGTTCAAGTGTCTTGTATTAAATTTCTTCTGCTTTAGGGACGTTGTGTTGCTGCATCCAATAATGGTCCTGGACCTGGTGCAGCAAAGAAGCCCCAAACCATGATATTGCCACCCCCATGCTTCACAGTTAGGATGAGGTTCTTATGTTAGAATTCAGTGTGTGGTTTTCAACAAACACAATGCTTTTCATTTAAACAAAAAAGTTCTATTTCGTATTCATCTGTCCACAGAGCATTCTTCCAATAGGCTTCTGGCTTATGTCTTGAGTAAACATCAGATGGACAGCAGTGTTCTTTTTGGATAGTTGTGGCTTCATCCTTGTTATGCTGCCATGCACACTGTTCTTGTTCAGGGTTTGCCTGTTGGTGGACTAATGAATTACATTATTATTCAATGCAAGAGTGGCCTGTTGGTCCTGAGATATTACCCTGGGGTTCTTTGACTTTACGTAATATTATTTGCAACACCCTTGGAGTGATTTTTGCTGGACAACCACTCCTTGGGAGAGTAACAATGGTGCTGAATTTCCTCCATTTGTATGTATCATCTGCCTCACAGTGGATTGGTGGTGGTCAAACTCTTTTAAAATTGTTTTGTGTAGCCTTTTCAAGCCTAGTGAGCATCTATAACTCTTTCTGAGATCATCAGGAATCTCCTTTGATCAAAGCATGGCATACTTCCATAAACCTGTGGTGAAGACCACACTTTGATAGTGAAGACTCAAGTTTATGTTCTTGAAACATGGGAGGGCCTGTTAAACTTGTGCCTGATTGCCATTCCCTTAATTGAAACACCTGACTTCAATTATATTTTGTGTTCTGCTGTTAAAATGTAAAACTCCTATGCAAGATGTGTAAAGGTCTGGAATGGTCATTTAAAT
Source organism: Stegophilus panzeri (assembly GCA_024331685.1). Classification (NCBI taxonomy): domain Eukaryota; kingdom Metazoa; phylum Chordata; class Actinopteri; order Siluriformes; family Trichomycteridae; genus Stegophilus; species Stegophilus panzeri. Next base: position 4,870,928 of record JANDJT010000217.1, on the reverse strand, counting down.
TTTTTAATTTTTTTTGGCAATTTTCAGCGCTGCTGAACACCCTGCAGTTCCTTCCCACAATTTGAATACCTCTGCATTACAGAATAAAAGAAAATGAAGAAAAATTTAATTAAGTAAACATTACAGATATTACATATAGAAATAATCCTGTAGTAAAAAGGCATCTTCTAACCAGTAGACAAACCACATTGCTTTTGTCTCTGAGTAACTCTAGTGACAGATAGATTACCTGAATATCATATTGAGGATAATAAAAGATTTCAAATATTATCAACCAGTCTAAGAAGGCAGATGTCCTCCTTGATAGATTTCATCTGAATTTCTGCTTTTTAAGTGTCCAGTCTCAAAAATGTCATTCATCACAAAACACTGCCTTTTGCCTTAATGACCACTTGACATCTGGGTCTAATCAATGGCAAAAGAGGGGTAAACAGTAGATGCACCATCACAATTAGTTGCCTATAGAAGTTAGAGATGTATATTTGATTCATTTGCACAGCTTGAATACTTGACAAACAAAATTAGTGAGTCCTTTAGTTTCTAGAACTGATGTCAACTCTACAGCACAGGCCGTTTTCTCTCTCAGGTCTTAGTTCTCATTTAACATGATGTGTTTAAATGCAAGGCAATAGATTGCTAGCCAAAATAAAACACGTTAAAGGAGACCTATTTTGAGCCTTTTTACAAGATGTAATATAAGTCTCAGGTGTCCCCAGAATGCGTCTGTGAAGTTTCAGCTCAAAATACCCCACGGTTCATTTATTATACCATGCTGAAAATGCCCCTTTTTGGATGGAAGCAAAAACACGCTGTTTTCATGTGTGCCTCTTTAAATGCAAATGAGCTGCTGCGCCCCACCCCCTTTCTGGAAGAGGGCTGTGCCTTTACGGCTCATGCGGCGACTACGGCAACAAGAAGTCATCGTTCACAAAGCAGTCTGGTGTAAAATGATAAGCACAAGATGTACAGTGTTTTCAAAAAGACAATCACTTTAGGCTAAGTTCACACTGCACATCTTTCAACATGGGCACATCGCTGTGCTGTTCACACTAGGGATGTCACGATACCAAAAATCTAGTAGTCGGTACTGATACCACCAAAAGTACACAATACTCGATACCACGGTGTGATTTTAAAAATTCAATTAAAAAAATTTAATTAAAAAAATCTCCTGGAGGACATCTGCCTCTGACTGATACAGAGAGAGATATTTTAGATATAAAACAGTGGAGGCTAGAAGTGCTAAGGTGCACACACATGC
>JANDJT010000217.1:4851258-4869092 GCA_024331685.1 Stegophilus panzeri | reverse complement strand
GCCTCTGACTGATACAGAGAGAGATATTTTAGATATAAAACAGTGGAGGCTAGAAGTGCTAAGGTGCACACACATGCGCACACCTTATACTCTGAATGCATGAATTAGTTTAAATTCACTGATATGGTTGCAGGCCAAAAAGATTTATTAAAAGCATGAACATTTGAATGATTATTAGTGACATTAGGCTACATTTAGCTGACAGGACACGGGCTGAATGGCGATACATGGTTGCCCATTAGGAGGTAGTTTATAACATTGCAATGCGTTAGCATCGTTAACAAATAACAGGCTATCGCAAACATTACATGGAGCATAGCGTTAGCTGGTTTCACAGCTACAATGCAGCTGCCTCAAACAAACATAATATAGGACCGTCTTTCAGGTGCTTCGCCAAATTCCAGGTGTTTCCTCACTTTGTTTAAAATGAATGATGGCATCGGTTGCACACCGGCTTCAGAGCATCAATTATGTTTGTCGTCATCTGCCTCGAGTGCGAAGTATTTCCATATTCCTTACCACCTTTCCTCTCAACGAGTCGGGGCGGAGCTAAACTTGTCGCCATTTCTGTAGTTTTTCCCGTGTGCTTGTAGGCATTCTTCTTCGGTTTCCTCCGGTTTTTGTCGGCGAGCTTAGCGACTTAAAATCGGGCTTAAAATCCTGTAGTGTGAACTAGGCTTTACTGTATTGTGCATAATAAAGGTGCAGTTATGAATTAAACAGACAGTAAGTGTTTTCGGGTTGAAAATAAAAATGATGAAATAGCTCTGGTCTCCGTGAATACAATCGGAGACAATGGTAACTAGCCGCATTAGCCGTGGAATCTGCTAATGGGCACGTTTGGATTGGCGATTTGCAAATATTATTGTATAAAATGAGTCGCACAAACATATACGAGTTTAGGTATTTTAGGGGCACATTTCCTTCAAAAGTAAAACGACTCCACTGTATCTTCCATGGCTCTGATGCCGGGAGTACGTGAAGACTCTTACGTTCATTTTTACAACCAACAACAGAACACTTACAACTCTTACGAAGCTGAGACATTCTTTCTTCTGATCATTTTAACTGTTTCAGCGCGAAAAACATGGCGGACTGTGTGCAGTTCACTCAGGGAAGGATCTATGTTAATAGGGCAGAGTCCCTGGGTGGGGCTTGTTCAAACATGACATCACGTTAAGAAGAAAATTAAAACAACTCATTTTGAGACACTGTTTATGATTTATTGGGAATATAAAAAATAAAAAAAAAAAGTAGTGGGTGGATTTTTACCATTGTAGGGTGGTTGTATACACACTCTGCTGACACAGTTATGTTCAAACAACATTTAAAAGTGAATTTTGCATAATAGGTCCCATTTAAAAGTCATTTGCAGGACTGTAGTAGTTAACACGCACAGTTGCAAGTCAATGCTGTCAGGACTATGGGCCTGGTGGGCAGTCAAGCACTGTTGGCTCTCCAGGCATCTTTATTACAGCAAACTCCTAGCATCCCCGATACTCAAGATTTATCACTGGGTCATGGGTCTGTCCCTCTTGTGTCAGTTTAACATCATCAGCCCTGGGGGGTCAATGCTAATTTCAGCCCCAGCAGTTTGAGGGCTTAAGTCAATTTTGGGAACAAACTCCATTGCATGTGGGATTAGTTCAGTTGTTGATAACTTTGCCTCATGATCCACTTGGGGACTTAAAGGTGGTTGGCATTTCTCCTGCAAAACGGGTACACTGGTAGAGCTTTCTGTAAAAGTTCCCAAACATAGACACCCTCATCATTTAAAAATTCCTCAGACTACATAGGCTCCTTTGTGTGTTTGTGACCCCCGTTTCCTTCTCGGTTTCTCAGGCTTAGGGACTACAACTGGAAAATCTTCCACAGGTAGAAACCCACAGAGTAGATGATCTTCACTGAAAATACATTGGGGTCCTTCACCATTTTCTGGCCCAACCATGTAAGGACTGTCTGCAATCCTCTTTATTACAATATGAATGCTATGTTACTATCTATCAGCAGGTTTATGCGTCCCTCTGATGTTGACATTCTTGATTTAAAACTCCAGGATAACACTCGGTAGCTGTAACGCATCAAATCTCACTTTGCTCTTTTCTCCCATTTTGTGAGAATTCTTGCCTGCAACAGACTAACTCTCCTGAAGGTGCTCTCATAGCTGCTTAACATACTCTTAAAGGCTTCCATACTCCTTCCCTGCAGGACTGGTACCATGGATGAGGACAACTGGCAATATAGATTGTCAGCCAAACATGAGCTCATACAGTGAAAATCCAGTGCTGTCATTTCTCAAGCAATTATGTATGTGAACAAAAGGTTTGGCAAAGTCTCGCCAGTGGTATGTCTTTTTCTTCTAGAGTTCCAAGCACACTCAGGAGCATTCTGTTGAACCTCTCAACAGGATTCCCACAGGTAATAGTTCTCACCTTTTGTGCTCCAATCAATGAACACTGCTCTTGAATGGTCTGTGACTCAAAATCTCTCCCCTGATCACTGTGGAGATGACTAGGAAACCCATAGCACACAACATAATTCTCTTTGCTTTAGCAACTGTTTTTGGCGGTGGCAGTGCCACAGTGAATTTGGTAAAGTGATCAGTAATGACAAGTACTCCACAAATGTCTCTGCTGTCTGATTTGTGGGAAAGACAGTCCAAGCTCGAGGGCATAAATGGTGAGTGTTTTCTTTGGGGGCAGCTTTTTGAGGATTTGCCTTTCTCCTGCAACACCATTCAAAATCAAAGTGAACTTTGTCATTCAGACCATACAACAAGGAGTGCACAGCAGAACGAAACTGCGTTTCTCCAAGCTCAAATGTGCAGAAATCCAATAAATTATAATAATAATAATTTAAAGAAATAAATTATTGGACATAGTACCTGTAAACTTGACACTAGTAAATATTAATATAAAATTTTCGAGTAATTTGACATTTAATTATTGCACAGAAAAATAACAGCAGTTTAAGATTTACATTGATGGAATGTGTGTGTTCAGGAGTTCAAAAGTTTAAGACAGACAGACATGTTTGTGTAGTGTTAAAAAGAGTTGTAGTCTGATGGCCCGTGGCTTGAGTCTGGCAGTCTTGCACCGCATACTGAGGTAGCGTTTGCCTGATGGCAGACCATGGGCAGGGTGAGTGAAGTCCTTCACTATTTTATTGGCTCTGCTTATGCAGCGTGACTGGTATAGAACCTGTATAGTCGGAGGGAAGCTCTGATGATTTTCTCTGCTGTCCTCACAACTCTCTGGAGGGCCTTCTGGTCGGAAGCGGTGCAGCTGCCATACCAGACTGAGAGGCTGCTGGTCAGGATGCTTTCTATAGTGCCTCTGTAGAAGGTTGTGAGGACGGAAGGGGGGAGGTTAGCTCTTTTCATCTGACGCAGGAAGTGAAGACGCTGCTGTGCCCTCTTCACAAGAGAGGTGGTATTAGTAGTCCATGTCATGTCGTCCTTGATGTGCACCCCAGGAACTTAATACCTTTCACAGACTCCACAGCGTTACCGTGGATTGTGATGGGAGTATGTGCTGTATGTTTCATCCTGAAATCAACAATGATCTCCTTTGTTTTGTTGACATTCAGTGACCGGTTGTTGTTGTCACACCAGATAATGAGTTGGTTCACCTCCTCTCTGTAGGCAAAATCGTCGTCATGAGACCAAAATTGTCATGATGAGGCCCACCACTGTCGTGTCATCTGCGAACATGATATGTTTCGAATTATACTTGGCTCAACAGTCGTGGGTCATCAGGATAAACAACAGAGAGCTCAGGACACAGCCCTGGGGGACACCAATGCTGAGTATGATGGTTTCAGAAGTGTTTTTTTTTCAACTCGTACTGTCTGGGGTCTGTCTGTGAAGAATTCCAATACCCAGTTGTGCAGTGGGGTGTTGATGCCTAGTGAGCCAATGTATAGCATTCACATGTATAGCATTGTTCAGTATCGTTAGCATAGCATCATTCATGAGTGTCACAGTCCCACTCAAGCCCAGGTTGCTCATTGTCACCTTGGACACCATACAGGGTGGTCTCTCTATATTGCTGGGGTAGGACAAGTTGATAGCATACATCACCGTTGTGCACTTGCTGCCAGTACAAGACTCCATCCCTGAGCTCAAGCTTATTCCATTCCCTCAAAAAAGTTTAAGTTTGGAGGGTTCCATGCATTTTGATTCCGAAGTAGACTTCTGGCCATTTTCCAGACAACTAATAACATATCTGAAAGAAGGATCTTTTCTTTGTGCTTTATACCAATTATCATGTGACACTCCTGGTACAGGAATCTCCTGCCTAGGGCAGATTAAGCTGTCAAGTATTGCAGAAACATCAAGAGCAAGACACTCAAGAAGAGCAAACACCTCAGAACAATTACCCCTCACAATTGCAATATGGCAGACATCATTGTTTGGTATCTCTTCTCTTGCATCATCCAGTGTGTGTCTTTTAGTTTAATTTCCTGAAGGAATGCTTAGTCTTCATGGAGTGGAGCATGTGGGCACCAGGACAACCATCAGCCAGTTGAGTCCAGCTGCATCGTGCTTTGCTGAACTCAGAATGTAGGTCAACTTTAATCCAAAATACCTAAGATGGTTCAGCACCTTCATTAACCTGGCTCCATGCTCCTCAAGTGTACAAGAAAAGAGACAATCAGTTAGTCCAGGAGCACAAGCACTTCATTCTAGTGGAGGTCTCCAACACCTTTCTCCGTTTAAGTGTTGAAATGTGCTGGGAGAATTTGTAACACCCTGCGGCAGGCGATATAACCACCAGAAGCCAAGTAAATAAACAGTCTTTTGCTCATCATCATCTGCAACTTCCATGTGATGGTAGCCAGATTTTAGGTCCATTATGGAAAACCATTTGGCTCCAGTGAGGACCGAGAAAGTTTAATCTTTAAACTTTAAAGTTTAATCTAAGAGACAATTTGGTGAGAGACAATATGACAGGATCTTTATTGTACAGCCTCACAAGTGATGGTTGCCTTTCACGTTTGTGAACATTTGTGATATGTTGGAACGGTGATGCAATGTCACTACGAGTGTCGGTTCCCTCTCAGAATGCTGGTCCTTTCTTTGCCAAGCCATGCTGATGGAGCCGATCCAGTACATTGGTACCAAGTAGCAAATTAATTTGGCTGTTGTAGTGACAGTTGGGAACTATAAGCACTAATGCAGTGAGTCTCTCTCTCTCTCTCTCTCTCTCTCTCTCTCTCTCTCTCTCTCTCTCATCCACTCCTGTGACTGTTTGAAGGAACAAGATCAAGACTTGAATATATACAAAGTAGGGAATGTGCTGCCCCTATGCACCCTCAACTTAATGGAATTGATTGAATTGGTTGGGGATGACAAGTGGAATGAATAAAAGATTTCTGAATGGGTCATCACTTGTGACCCTGTGCCCAGGATCGATTCGCAAGGTATGCCTTCTACATATACTAAAGTCATGCAGCATGGCCCAACTAACCCTTGCGGCAGTGACCTGATATATGCTTGAGCTATAAACTACTTCTCAAGAGTCTTGTGAACCACACCCATGGGACAAGCTCTTTATGTACTCCTAGCTGCTGGTCGTCCCAGAACAGAATCAGCTACAAGTTTAACTATGACTCATGAGATGCTCATGTCTTTCCCTAAGCTCTACATTTTTCTTGCAAACAAGGTCAGGGTTGAACATTAGAACAGTGAACCACTATGTGGTCTGCAAACCCCCTTTCAACTCACTGTTCACACTAAAGTCCCTTTTATCACATCCTTGTTTGAACAATGCGGTCATCTGCTTCCGCAGCTCTGTTATGTCCTGCTCAGTTTTGAGTATTTTTTCTGGCTGGATTTCTGTTGTTTGTGGATACCTTACATCATCCACTATTAAGCTGTGGGCAGATTGAATACATGTAGCGGCCTTTGCACTTCCTACATGGTTTTTCCATCCTATCCATTTTAGCAGACCTCCCATCCCTTTCCTTTCTTACTAAAAGGAGCTGCTCTGAAAATGAAGGTGGGCTTATTCTTTTCGTGATCAAGTAATAGTCTTACTATCATGATGTGGTACCAAAACCCCCTACAGAATCGTCTGAGTTTGCTAGACTTGCTGTGCCATTGGTACAGACTCTTATTTCCCTTTACCAGGCCCTATAGTGAACATCTTTATTTTGATGCTTAGTGCCATTTGGTGGAAGATTGAAACAGGTATGCTGACGTGCATCTTGAATTATGCTGAAGAAGCTAGCTCTGCTGCCTCCAGCAATAGCATTGAGCTCACCTAGATATTAATTAGCTAACTTTTTCCTCTAGCTCTTCCTGACACATGTCACAGATTGTCTGTCATGCCCTAGGAGATTAGGGTCCCTAAGAATCCTTAGGAATTATTGGGTCTAATTTGTTTGACTACCCTGTCCTAGTCATACTGTATTAGAACCCTACCTCTGGGATGTTCAGGCTGATCATCAGGAACTCTAACTATTCTGGAAACTAGTCCACTTGCCTAAATATTTGATAATCTTATCAGAATAAAAGTGTCCAATGTTTGCAACAAAAAGACAGCTATAAACATCAAGATGTGTTAAACAACTTGGAACATGACCCCTTTGATGACAGACCACACAATTTTAGGTGAGCAAAAGTAGTGAAACAGATTGTCTTAAAGTAAATAACAGTTAGAAAACAACAGCAGTTGATGACAAACATTGTGAGGGCAAAAACTATTTGAGTGCTCACATTATCAATAAACCTGTTTGTCTAGTGTGTTAAATTAGAAGTTTCTTTGCAAAATGGATTATTCAGCAAATGTATTTTTAATGAAGCTCACAATTTCTCACAGCAGAATTAAAACTTCCTGCCTCAAAACTTTACTGATTATTATATAACATCCACTTTGACAGCAAAAACTATTTCAACCTTTAATTTAAAATGTTATTTAAATTGAATTTTTTATGAGCGCAGGTCTGAGAATAAAGCATTAAAGAAATGCTTTACCCTATTAATATTCATTACTGTGTATTAATTTATTGTGAAGAAAATCCATTGAATTTCTGTTGTTTCTGATGGATGTGTTGTGTTTTTGCTCATACGTTTGTATATACACTATATGGGCAAAGGTTTGTGGACACCTAATAATATTTGAACATAGTGCTGTGTTCTATGTACCCTGTTTGTTCATGTTGACTGAATGATTCATACATTGGTTTTCCATTAGATCATTCTCGCTGGAGCAGATTGCTGGATCTTACACTAGTGCGCTGTCATGCCATTAAGCTTGAGTCCTTTAGCCAGTGTATTGAGATGTTGCCCAATCTGGAGTTCATCTCCTTAGACCAGATGTTCCGTGAGCCCCCAAAGGTGAGTGTGGCCTTCTTTGTGTACATGTACACTACCAGTAAAAGTTTGGAGACACTTGACTGAAATGTTTCTCATGACTTTAAAAATCTTTTGATCTGGTGTATGATTAAATGTTTGAAATCGGTGTTGTAGACAAAAATATAATTGTGCCAATATATTAATTTATTTCAATAGAAAACTAACATTTTATTTACAAATAATTTTTTTTTTTAATGGATGACTTGGAGCGAAATATTCTGAAAAGCAGCCAATAAATGTCCAGCATAGGTGGGAACTCCTTTAATACTGTTTAAAAAGCATCTCAGGATAATTCCTCAAGAAATTGGTTGAGAAAATGCCAAGAATACATTTCTGGAAATTCTAGACAAAAGGGGTGTCTACTTTTTGAAGATGCTAAAAATACCAAATTATTTTGTTTTATTTTGATTTTTTTTTTTTTTTATCACGACATAATTTCCGTAGTTCCATTTGTTATTCCACAGTTTTTAGGACTTTTTAAAAATTATTATTCTAAAATGTGGGGGGGAGAAATGCAAATAAATAATGTGTGTCTAAACATTTGACCTGTAGTGTATAACATGTACATGAGTTATTTCACATATCTGTGAACTGCAAAAGTTTAGCTCATCCAAATAATAAACTCTAGGGAGGCATTTATTATATTGGTCCAATACCTGAGCTTGTAAAAGTCTTGATACTCCATTAATGCTATTTGATTGATGTAAGGCTAGTGTATGTTATCTTGCTTATGAACAGATGACAGGAAATGACTGCTATCTGGAGGTATCACATTAAAGCAAAATAGACTACAAACTGTGCTCTGTGAAAATATAAAGTAAATATATCTTCCTATATTTACTGTATATTTAAGTAACCTGATAAAAATCTTAAACATACAGTCCCCTCCGAAAGTATTCCACTGGCAAGGCCAATAATTTTGTTTGCTATATACTGAAGACATTTGGTTTTGAGATCAAAAGATGAATGAGACGATAGATCAGAATTACAGCTTTCATTTCCTGATGTTTACATCTAGATGTGTTAAACAGCTTAGAGCATGGAATCTTAAATTTGAACCCACCCATTTTGAAGTGATGAAAAATATTGGATTATGTAACTGACAGGTGTTCCTTGTTGCCCAGGTGTGCCCTGTTAGAGTGACTGTTTAAACAATTAATAGCTCTGAATGTCTACTCTTGGTTTGAGCCATGGGTTTCACCTGTGAAGACTGCATTTTTTTTGTTTAAAAGGATAAACTAACATGAAGTCCAGAGAGCAGTCTATGAATGAATAGCAAGCCATTTTGAAGCTGAGAAAAGAAGGAATATCTGTCTGAGCCATTCAATAATACAGAAATTTGGAATATGCTGAAAAAGAAAGAACCCACTAGTATTCTAACAAACAGACATCACCCAGGTTGGCCAAGGAAAACAAGGGCAGTTGATCACAGAACCAGTGTGAGAGCTGTGAAGAAAAACCCAAAAACAACAGTCAGTGACATCACCAACAACCTGAATAGGGCAGGAGTGGAGGTATCACAATCCACTATTTGAAGACTTCAAGAGCAGAGATGTAGAGGCCACACCACAAGATGCAAACCACTCATAAGAATCAGATGGTATTCACAAAGCAATACAGAGATAAGAAACAAAAGTTTTGAAACCAAGAGTTACTTCTACCAATGTAATGAAAAGGCCAAAGTGTGGAGAAAGATAGGATCTGCTCATGATCCAAAACATACAAGCTCATCTGTGAACTTTGGTGGAGGTAGTGTCATGGCTTGAGCCTGCTTGGCTGCTTCTGGAATGGGCTTATAATCTTTATTGATAATGTAACTCATGATAGTAGCAGCAGAATGAATTTTAGAGAGCCATTATGTCTTCCAATTTACAGAGAAATGCATTCAGTCTAATTGGGAGGAACTCATCATGCAGCAAGGCAGTGACCCGAAACCACACGCAGAGCTGACACATGAAAGGACTTGACCAGGGAGGGAAAATTGGAAGGTGTTAGACTGGCCAAGTCAGTCACTAGACCTTAACCCAATTGAGCTTGCATTTCACCTCCTGAAGAGGAGACTAAAGGGAGAAAACACCCAAAACAAATAACAACTGAAAGAAGCTGTAGTACAAGTAAATATTAAGTGGTATTTGCTTTAAAATAAACAACAGCAGTTGATGGCGAACATTGTGAGAGCAGTGAAGGAAAAATCCAAAAACAGAGAATTCAGCAAGAATCAGAAGACCACACTAGAATTTGTAGACGATACACAGATGAGCCATTAAAGTTCTGAAACCAAGATTAACCTCTACCTAAGTGCCACACTGCAAACACAACAAAGGACTTCATCAAGGGAAAAAAGTGGAAGGTTTTTGACTGGCCATGTTAATCACCAACCATTAACTCAAATAAGCATGCATTTGAGCATAGATTTTGATTTTTTTCAAATACTTTGCCAAAATTGTTAAGATAGAATCTAAGAAACAGGATCAAAAATCAGGTATGGCATTTTTGGGGCTAGCTGACTTACATTGGGTTTGAGCCTAATTATTCAGGCATCACCAGCCTTTTGAAGGACCTTACTCAAAAGCAAGCACCTGATCGTGTCTAGTATGCAGAGGTGTGCCAATGAGCCAATCTTCAAAGCACTTACTGTGAGAGAAGCAGTATAGAACAACAGAAATGGAATGCCTGACCACCAAGTGGGTGGTCCTCAAATGTGTTTGTATGTTCTGTCTTGTCTGGCCAAACCAATAACTGGAATTATTGTTGGCACAGATATATATATATATATATATATATATATATATATTATATATATTTCACAATGAGAAAGTTTGTAATAGGTAATGTGATGGGGGAATTAACCAGACAGATTAGGTTTGCAGTGAGAGACGAATTTGAGCAATACAGTTAACAGTGTGCTTGAATGTTAAAGGAACAAAGGCTAGAATCATCAGAGTAGTCCCATCCTTGCCAGGAGATTAAATTTAAAACCAAGACACAAAATAAGTGCAATACAGCTGTAAGTACAGGATAATTTATTAGAAAGTGTAAATAACAAAACTTACAACATGGACTGAGCCTGATCAGGACCCAGGGTGTCCTTTACCTTAGAGTTATATTATTCTGACACAGGTTGTTTGTCTTCTACAGGGTTGTGCCCGGGTTGGTCTGAGTGCAGGCACAGGTATTGGTGTATCCTCTGCTCTGGTCAGTAACCAGAATCCTAACCAGAACAACAATAACAATCACCAGAACAATAATAATGCCAATATTCAACCACATAATCGGGACAATGCTGTTGACATGGCACCACACAGAGTTGAGGGTATGCTGTACTTTAGGTAATATACAAATTAAAGTCTAACCTGCTGTTATGGAAAGTCTTAAACTGTTGTGTATGTTTCATGCAGAGATCCATGATGTTGAGGGCTTAATGGTGGAGAATATTGAGGTTGAGCCACAGGTAACAGATGCCAGTCCAGAGAAGGAATCTAAAGGGTCATGTCAGGCACCAGATCAAGATGAAGAACAAGCAGGTATGAAGCTGAAACTGACCATTACATTGTGGGGGACCTACACAACATGGCCAAAATTTTGTGGGGACCTGACCATAACACCCATTTGTGCTTTTTGAACAACACATTCAAGATTTAGACCCCTTTTGCTGTTATAATTACCTCCACTCTTGTGGCAAAGCTTTCCACTAGATTTTGGAATGTGGCTGTGGGCATTGAGCTACAAGAGCATTAGTGATCGCAGGCACCGATGTCGGGTGAGTAGGCCTGGGGTGCAGTCAGGATTTCAGTTTATCCAGGTCAGGGCTTTGTGTTGGCCATTTGCGTTTTTCCACTCCAACCTTGGCAAACCATGTCTTCATGGACCTCTTTTTGTGCACAGGGGCATTGTCATGCTAGAACATGTTTGGGCTAGGCCTCTTGATTTCAGTGAAGGGAAAGTGTAATGCTTCAGCATACAAAGATATCCAGTTGTATGCTTCCAACTTTGTGGTAACTGTTTGGGGAAAGTTTCCATATGGGTGTGATGGTCAGGTGCTCACCTACTTTTGGCCATGTATTGTATTTGTGTCACAAATGTGTAAATTAACTTGTGACGCACTTCTGTAGGGCCCAGTGGTGTGCAACCTGCCAGTAAGAAAATTCCAGTAGTTGTGTCTGACTCCGACAGTGATGATGATGAGGCTTCAGACAAGTCTCAAGGTGCCTTTTGCTCCTCTCAGCATTACCCTAAGTCAGACATGCAGGAGAAGAGGGATGATGTAAAAGAGCTAGCCACAAGAGGTAGTGCATAGTCTGAGATCACTACCCTCATTAAATATGCATATGGAACTTACCCTCAACTAAATATTGTTCTGTATTACAGACAAAGGGAAAACTCCATTGCGCCGATGGGGAGCGCAGTATACCAGCTGTGAGAAAGGCTGCCAGGTGACCAGTGAGCAGATCAAAGCAGACATTAAAGCAGCCAATGAAACAGCAGTGGATGGTAGCCAAGACAGAAATAATGGGGCATGTGTCTGCTCCGTTGACTGGAGTGTGGAATCGGGTAATCTCAGAAGGCCAAGAGATGCAGGAGGAAGGGATGATGACAGTAGACTGAGGGCACATTGCAATTGTAGCAGGACTCACTTAGGCTCAGAGAGAAGTACTCATGCCACCTTCAGTCAGCCAGGAGGAGAGGAGAGCCGATCATCTCACCATGTTCCCAAGCAGAGAGCTAAAGCAGAACCCAGCACAATAGGGCACCAAGGTGGAGTGGTGTCTCATACAACTTCCAGAGGCATGTTTTCCAGTCGACCAATGACCCGTGCTTGCAGTAGACTCTGTTCTGTCCCCCTAGCGCCTGACTCGGGTAAGGACAATAGAATAAGACCATCAAGCAACAGAAAACTGCTTTAAAACTACTGATACCAACTCTCCTAGAGTTGAAATTACTTTTATGTCCTGCTTAAGTTTTATTTATGATGATCAATATTAATTGAACTTCAGAAACCCTTGATGCATGAAGCATAGTGTACAGTACACTAACAACCCAGATTCTTGTGTTATTGACCTTCTCTCATATCCATGTATTATACAGTCCCCTCTGAAATTATTGGAGCAGCAAGGCCAATTCTTTTGTTTTGAGATTAAAAGATGAATATGAGACAGTAGATCAGAATTTGGGCTTTAATTTCCTGATATTTATATTTCCTGATACTGTATCTAGAGTATGGCACTTTTGGTGGCAGACCACCCAATTTTTAGATGAGCAAAACTACTGGAACAGATGGTATTAAAGTAAAAAACACTTCATATTTGTTTGCATATTCCTTGCTTTGCAGAAACATCATCAAGCTGGCAACCCACTGACATCACCAAACTGTTGCATTCTTCATTTGTGATGCTTTTCCAGGCTTGTACTGCAGCTTCTTTCAGCTGTTTGTTTTGGGGGATTTTTCCCTTCAGTCATTTCTTTAGGAAGTGAAATACATGCTCAGTTGAGTTAAAGTCTGGTGATTGACTCAGTCTTGTTGTGTCATTGTCTTGCTGTATGATGAAGTTCTTTCCTATTAGGTTGGATACATTTTCTCTCTAAATTGTATGTTTCTGTAGACTTCTGAATTCATTCTGCTGCAACAATCATTGTTATCGCATCAATAAATATTAGTGAGCCCGTTCCAGCAGCAGCCATGCAAGCCCAAGCCATGACACTATCTCTACCATGCTTGACTCATGAGCGCATATGTTTTGGGTCATGAGCAGATCCATTCTTTCTCCACACTGTGGCCTTTTTGTCACTTTGGTAGAGGTTGATCTTGGTTGTAGAACTTTTGTGGCTCATCCATGTATTTTTTTTTGTGAATTGCAATCTGACCTTTCCAATTCTTACTGCTGATAAGTGGTTTGCATTTTGTTGTATGGCCTCTATATTTCTGCTCTTGAAGACTTCTTTAGATGATGGATTGTGATAACTTCCCACTGCCCTGTAGAGGTTGTTGATGTGGTTGACTGATGTTTTCCTTGGCCAGCCTGTTCGATGTCTGGTTGTTGGCACACCAGTGGTTTCTTTGTTTTTCAGGACATTCCAAATTGTTGTATTGGCTATGCCCAATACTTGTGCAATGGCTCTGATCGATTTTCCCTCTTTTTTCAGCTTCAAAATTGCTTGTTTTTCTCCCATAGACAGCTCTATGGTCATGTTGATATCCTTTTTAGCAACACATGAAAACCAGGGCTGAAACCAAGAGTAGACATTCAGAGCTATTAATTGTTCTACAAGGGCACACCTGGGCAACCAGAAACAACTATCATTCACATGTTCCAGTATTTTTATCACTTCAAAAATGGGTGGGTTCAAACAGGCCATGCCATATTCTAAGTTGTTTAATTCATCTAGATGTAAATCGGTATGGGTCTTACCATTCTAATACTTTCAGAGGGGACATTATATAGTTGAAAAGGTCAAGAAATGGTTCTAGTATATTTTATTTTTCTGAAAACATGGATGTGTTTTAAGCTGGGAAAGAATACCACAGTTGAATAATAATAATAATAATAATAATAATAATAATAATAATTCCGTACATTTATATAGCGCTTTTATTTCTAGACACTCAAAGTGCTTTACATAGTATGTATGGAATCTCCTCAACCACCACTAGTGTGTAGTATCCACCTGGATGATGCGACGGCAGCCATAGTGCGCCAGAACACCAATCACACGCAAGCTATTGGTAGAGAGGAGAGCGTGATGTACAGTAGCCAATTCAGAGATGGGGATTATTAGGGGACCATGATCGAGAAGGGGCCAATGGGGGTATACCCCTACTCTTTTACGATAAGTGTCCTGGGATTTTTAATGGCCACAGTGAGACAGGACCTCGGTTTAACGTCTCACCTGAAAGACAGTGCTGTTTCTACAGTACAGTGTCCCCGTCACTATATTGGGGCATTAGGCCCCATACAGACCACAGGGTGAGCGCCCCCTGCTGGCCTCACTAGTACCACTTCCAGCAGCAAGCTTAGTTTTCCCCAGATGATCTCCCATCCAGGTACTGACCAGACTCAGTCCTGCTTAGCTTCAGTGGGAAACCAGGAGAGAACTGCACAGAGATCTGGCTTAAATTTTGAGATATGATTTTATTTATTTAAGTTGATTAATATGGGTTTCTGTGCTTGTCTAGGAGCTTATACCATATTTTCCAATAAGCCAAAATCAGTAACTCAAAAGATGTTAGCTTTTACAGACTTAAGTACTAATTCACCAAGATTTTAGATAGAGATACTTGCCAAATAAAAAAGTTAGCAAAAATTAAAATCACATGGCATTAAAATATGACTGGTCTATTTACTTACCACCATCCCTTTAGGGCTTTCCAAAGCTATGCCACGGATTGCAGTGCAAAGAAAACACACTGCAGACAAGTCAACCAGCACCAGTGACCCAGTCACTGAGGATGACCATGTACAGGTGGGCTGCCTGAAACTTTAAATTATAAATGTCAGAATTTATAGTACTAGAAAACTTGGTTTCTTTTAGGTGCTCACATTGAAATCCAGAAATCTAGTGGGAATCACACTCTCAAACTGTGGCATCACAGACCTGGTCGTGAAGGACTGCCCGAAAATGATGTTTGTCCATGGTGAGTTTAAGTTTACATAAATCATCTTGGAGTCTTAGACAAACATAGTCAATAGCCAGTTCCTCCAACTCTGCTGACTGGATTTACCTACTTTGATTTGTCTAGCCACTCGCTGCAGGGTGCTGAAGTACCTAAAGGTGCAGAATACTCCCATAGTGAACCGCTTCGATTATGCCCAGTGCAAGAAGCTGGACATAGAACAGATCTTGGATCAGGTGTTACGCATACCTGCCGAAAGAAATCGTATTGTCTACTTGCGTCCTATGAAAAAGGTCAGATTCTACTGCATTAAATAAAGATGCTTTGTCAGACATGATCAGCTATTTTTATGACACTTGTATCACCAACAGCTGTTTATTAATAATACATGTTTCTTTTGTGTATGAATCAAAAAGCACCTATAGTCATAATATGAATTACTTCTGTGTTTTTTACCCTGTTTGCAGAGACTTTTAAAATAGATTGTTATCTTGATGCATATTAGGATTTAAACTGCATTTAAACTAGTGATGTTACATCTGCTAAATTTATTATGGGCTTATTTAAATGTGACTTCTGCTCTCCAGATTGACTCATTGGCCCTGGAGAGAAAGTTGTTCAGTGGTCCCTACCCATACCACATCGCAATTATCCATGAGTTCAGTAACCCCCCCAATGTAAGGAACAAAGTGAGAGTTCGGAGCTGGATGGACACTGTCTCTAACATCAGTCAGTATGTACACCTGTTCACATGTTGTGCAAGTATAGTCTTGGCAAGTATTTTTGATTATACACAGGGTGAACAGGCATTAGTTCTTCTATTTCTCTGTTATCACTATAATTATTTTTTACTAAAATAGCCTGAGCAGACCATATAGCAAGTCAGAAACATGACATGTTGTAGTATGCTCTCCAACTACACAAGGAAGTGGGATGGGCCATTTCTTTATAATGAGTGCCCAGGGATGTCGCTAGACCTATTTTGTGGAGGCTAGCCCCCCCTAAGCAAACAAATTTCAGCCAATATATTTTCTTTTTGATTTTTTTTTTTTTTTTTTTCCAATCAATGGTTCGACTTCATCGCATCTTAAACCTGTTCCTAGGCGGGCACTAGGACCTGGGGGAGGCTGCTGTACGCGCTACACACACAGTGGCTACACCCATGTTTGTCCGCGTGTTTTTCGGTTGACAAACACACATACCTCGGCTTTACCTTGGGTACCTCCCGTTGGCAGACCTCCAGACAGTAAGCACGTTTACATGCACGTTAAAAGTTCGATTTTAATCAAGCTAAAGCAATAATTCGCCTTTAAAATGTCATGTAAACGCTTTAGTCCGACTGAAATCGAACTTCCGAAATCGGACTCGAGCCACTCTGTTGGTAAGCGAATGGTCCAAACACGACACAGTTTTTCCTTTCTTTTTTTTTTTTTTTTTTTGTACGGCCATTTTTGCCTTTTCTTAGTGTTGGATGGATGGGGACAAAGTGGACTTTAATTTCTTTATTTTTATATAATTTAAGTAAGTTATATTAGATCAGCCTCTAACACAAATTATGAGACAGGTATACCTTCACCAAAAATAATCGTACTTGTATACCACCATTGTTACTCTAAAATATGTATGACTAGAAAGATGTTTTGGTCTCTTTAAAAATATTTGGAGGGGGGAGTATGCCCAGACCCCCTTAAAAGAGGCTTAGCCCTCCCTTCAAAAATCTCTAGTCAAGTCTCTGTGAGCGCTCATTTGATTTTAATCTCTGGTGTTCGTATCATTAGCATTGTTATCTGCATGGGAGTTAGCTAGCATTGCATACATTTTTATGAAGGTGGTTCATCCAATGCATTGCCTTACCTGGCTCTCAATATGTTAAAAATTCAGATTTAGTGTTTGATTTTTTTATTTTTTTTATTGAAGATAACAATTCTTCATATTTTGCTACATTTTAACCTGTTTCCCCACCATGAACATAGCCATGGTAGCTGGCATAGTGTTAAATTATAAACAAACAAACCAACCAACTAAGTGGTAAAACCTATTTACTTGATTCATTATGTAAAGCAACCATTCAAAAAAGCTTTATACAGTTTGCATTTACATACCTGTCCAGGAAAAATTGGAAGGAATTTTAGGGGACCAACTTTCTTGTTTTTGCACTTAAAAACAAACATACAGTCAGGCTTATAAGTATTTGGACAGTGACACAATTTTTGTAATTTTGCCTCTCTACTTCACCACAATGGATTTGAAATGAAGCAATCAAGATGTGATTGAATTGTAGACTTTCAGCTTTAATTCAAAGGGTTTAAGAGAAATATTGCATTACCCATTTATGAATTACAGCTATTTTTAACAGAGTCCCTCTATTTTCACAGGCTCAAATGTAATTGAACAAACTAACATAATCATAAATATTAGGATTATTCTTAATACATGGATGCAAATCCTTTGCAGTCAGTGACTGTCTGAAGTTTAGAACCCATGGACATCAACAAATGCTGAGTTTCCTCCCTTAAGATGCTTTGCCAGGCATTTACTGCAGCTGCCTTCAGTTGATGCTTGTTTGTGGCTCTTTCTGCCTTCAGTTTTTTCTTCAGTACGTGAAAATCATGCTTAATTTTTTGAGGTCATTGGACATTTAAGAACATTTAATTTCTTTGCCCTAAGAAACTCTAGGTTTTTTTTGTCATTATCCAGCTGTACTGTGAAGTGCCATCCTATCAGTTTTGTAGCACTTCACTGAAACTGAGCACAAAGTATAGCTCTTATACACTTGAGAATTCATCCAGCTACAGTTGCAATCAAAATGATTCAACCCCCATTGCAAATCAGGTTTATTGTCAAAATTTACAGACTTTCAGCTGT
>JANDJT010000217.1:4813816-4851134 GCA_024331685.1 Stegophilus panzeri | reverse complement strand
TAGAATCCCTCACAACAGCACAAATATGCAAAACAGGTGTTGTCTCAAGCACATCTGATGCAACTAATCAAGGGCTTTATTAGTTGCACCAGGTGTGCTTGAGCTGGAACACATGAAATACCTGAACTGGCCAGGGGTAGACAATACATTAAATGCCTGGACGGGGCAGAAAAAGGAAGCTATCAATGGCTGCAACCATATTTCTGAGAAGTCAGGTTGTGAAAAATCCTCAAGTGATCGCAAAAGACCTGCAGCAAGACTTTATGGCAACAGCCACTGAGGTTTCAGTGAGCGTAGTATGGCACGTACTAAACACCAGAATGTTTCCATGCCAGAACTCCAAGACGTGCATGACTACTGACCCAAAAACACAAGAAACATCGGCTCAAAATCATATAAATAAGCCACAGAAGTTTTGGGATTCTGTTCTGTGGAGCGATGAAACAAACTGGAACTTTTTGGCACGATGGATCAGGGGTATGTCTGGAGGAAGAAGAATGAAGAAAGAACACTCTGTCCACAGTCAAGCATGGTGGTGGCTCAGTGATGCTCTGCGGCTGCTTTGCATCCTCTGGCACTGGAAACCTGCAGCGTGTGGAAGGCAAGATGGATTCTTTGAAGTATCAGTAAATCCTATGAGAAAATGTCATGCTGTCTGCGAGGAAGCTGAAGCTTGGTCGTCATTGGACCTTCCAGCAGGACAGTGATCCCAAGCAAACCTCAAATTCCACCAAGGCCTGGTTGCAGAAGAAGTCCTGGAAAATTCTACAGGGCCATCACAGTCACCTGACTTGAACCTCATAGAATTCTCAGGTGGGATTTGAAGAAGGCACTTGCAGCATGCAAACCCAAGAATATTACTGAACTGGTGGTCATTGCTAATGAGGAATGGGCCAAGATTCCTCAGGAACGCTACCAGAAGCGCTGCATCTCATTTGCAGCAGGTCATAACAGCAAAAGGGTGCTCTACTATGTACTAAAGATGCTTGCCATGAAGGGGTTGAATAATTTTGAAACTGGAGAAATCATTATAAGTTACATTTTCAGTTGAATTTGGAGAAACCACTTGAAGCATTCGTTCTTGAACTATTTGAACTATGCTTTTGTTTGATTTGTTCACTGCAAACAGTTGAAAGTCTGTGAATTTTAACAATAAACCTGATTTGCAATGGTGGTTGAATAATTTTGATTGCAGCTGTAATTCTATTAGCAGTCACATCATCTGTAAACACCAGTGACCCAGTTCCATTGGCAGCTACACATGCCCTTGCTGTAACACTTCCTCCACATGTTTGACCGATGATGTGGTATGCTTTGGATCATGAGCCCTTCTGTTCCTTTTCCATACTTTTACTATCATTCTGATACAAATTAATCTGCAAAAAAAAATTAAAAAAAAAAAAAAAAAAAAAATTAAAACTTTTTTCTCTTATCAAAGTCTAATCCGGCCTTTTTTTTTCTTGAGTGTTACCAGTGGTTTGCATCTTGAGGTAAACCGTCTGCATTTACATTTATGAAGGCATCTCTTAACTGTAGACAATGGTGCACCTACCTCCTCCAGAGTGTTCTTGACTTGGCTAGCTGTTGTGAAAGGGTTTTTCTTCAACAAGGAACAAATTCTGTAATCATCCACTTTAGTTGTCTTCTGTGATCTTCCAGGTCTTTTGGTGTTGCTGAACTTGCCAGTGCATTCCTTCTTTTTAAGAATGTACCAAATTGTGTATTTGGCCACTCCTAAGCTTACTGCTATCTTTCTTAGAGGTCTGTTCTGTTTTTTTTTTCAGCCTAATGATGCCCTCCTTCACTTGCATCGACACCTGAGAGTTCCCATGAACAGCTACCAAATACAAATTAAACACTGGAAATCAGCCCCAGACCTTTTATCTCCTCAATTTGTCATTAAATAATGAGGAAACAGGCCACACCTGGCCATGAAACTGATTACAAGTCAATTGTCCAATTACATCTGAGCCTGTGAAAATGGAGGGAATCTGTTAAAAATGGCTGTAATTATTGGTTAATGCAATAATTTTGTTAAACCCCATTAATTAAAGCGGAAAGTCTGCACTTAATTGTGATGGTGTCCAGAGGTAAAATAGAAAAAAACTGTCCAAATTGTGTAACTGTCCAAATATTTATGGACCTGGCTGTATCTCTTATAAAATAAGGTGTACAGTGAAACTGTTTTCCCATGCTTTGTTTCCTTATGCCCTGACAATTTGTCTTTTGGGCCATTTTTATCCACCCACTCAAGTATAATTTGCTTAATACGCTAGACCTATTTTTGAGAAATTGTCCTAGGATTTTTGTCATATATTCACAATTTTGGTGCCGCAGTACTCGGCAAGATGTATGCCAACCAGCAACCATACGCCTACCAATCATTGCATGGCGGAGCTTAATTTACATATATAAGACAGGATTATCATTGACCTATCACCACCAAATTTGGTAGTTATGTCCCATATTCCACTCCCTACTCAGACACATGAAATGACACATACCCACCTGAATGGGGTGCTATAGAGAATGAATTTACCTTTTGGTTATATAGGATAAAGTAAAACATGTTATGTCAGCAGAATTCCTCCTGCATTTTGTCCCATAAGGTTTTATTACTTTTGGTTTAAATATTTTCCACCATCTTGAATTTTATGAAAATCTTTTTCAAACTTGTTCTAGGTATTTAATTGGCATGAAATATGGAAAGTAGAAAGTAGAGAAAAGCAGCTATATCTTCTTCTTCTTCTGATTCTCCAGTGATACAAATCGTGCAGAACAAACCATAAGTTATACGAATGTGAAACGTGGTCAAAAGGTGCCCCTCCATGCCCCTACTCAAACAAGTGAGTTGGGTTCAGTAGGCATAACTGTGGCACTGTAGTGCAAGTGTTTTGTTCCACATCTTATGAACAGTAATGTCTACAAACAAATTTCTTTTTTCCAATGCATCCTTGGGTGCTCACATACACAAAAAAGCCACATTTTATCTTCACCCGCTTAGATTTTTTTTTAGCTAATGTCTTCACAAACTTGGTGTCACTGCACTCAGGACTGTGTGAACCTAAATAATCATCAAAAACATGTTGACATTTGTAATCAGTATGGCTGCCACATGTCAATCAATTCTAATGAGGCAGACCCTGTCAGACATCTGTAACTCATGATTCCTTGTATGGATTTGGAGGATATGCCTCAAATATTGCATATGACCTCAGAATCTTGTCCTGTATAAACCTATGAAGTTTCCCTGGAGCTAAGTTCAGCTAACTTTTTTTTCTTAGGAACTGTAAGTCCAATTGAGATGAAATTTGGTTGCTTCATTTACAGTCATGGAACAAAGAGAGTACACCCTCCTTTAATTCTGTGTTTTTGTTTATCAGGGTCTAAATAACAATTGTGTGGTCCTCACCAACTAAAAGCACAAACTACATTTCAACATGTGGTAGTATTTTACCCAAAAATTAAACCAACATTCAGAAACCATGCGAGGAAAAAGTAAGTACACCCTATAATCCAGTAACAGGTAGAACCATCTTTAGCAACAATAACTTGAAGTTGGCAGTCTCACATCATTTTGGAGAAATTTTGGAAAAATCTTCTTTACAGCATTGCTTCAGTTCATTGATATTTGAGGGCATTTGGTTATGCACAGCTTTCTTAAGATCCTTCCACAACATCTCAATGGGGTTTGACTTGGCCATTCCAACACCTTTATTTTTTCTTCTTTATGCATTCAGATGTCAATTTGCTAGTGTCCTTGGGATCATTAACTGCTGGATGAGGAAATATATTCAGGTTTCAAGTTAAGTTCTCTCAATGATGGCAAATTTACCAGATGGTGTGGCTACAAAACAAGCCCAAATCCAAGCTCCACCACCATGGTTGTTAGTTGAAATGAGGTGTTTGTGGTGATACACTGTTTGGTTTTCACCAAACATGGCGCTATGTTTGATGACCACACATCTCCACTTTGATCAGTCCAAAGCATATTGTTCCAGAAATTTGTGGCTGGTCAGATGCAAATTTATAAAAGAGAAAAAGAGCTTTTCCTACCCACCCTTCCATGAAAGCCATACTTAACCAGTCTTATTCATGTGCTTACAGAGGCCTGTAGGTCACCTGATGTAGCTCTTGGGTTTCTCTTTATATCTCTGAGCATTAAATGGTCTGACCTTGGACTGATTGTGCAGCCCACTCCTGGGAGGTTTGGCAGCTGTCTTGAAGGCTCTCCATTGTAAACAATCCTTCTCACTGTAGAATGGTGAAATCTTAATTGTTTGGAGATGGCCTTATAACCCTTCCCAGATTGATGAGGAGCAACAATTGCTTCTCTGAGATCATGGCTGATATCATGTCTATATCAGGCCAAGAAGGAAGACAAGTGCTCCAGAAGACCAAACTGCCAAAAGTTGTGCTTTTATAGAGGTTGTCACACTTCTTGATGATTAATTAATCTTGTGTATTTCATGAGTGGCTATTTACACCTGACTGCTATTTACTCTCTTAATGAATGTGGAAGTAGGAAAGGAAAGTACTTTTTTCCACCTGGTTTCTGACTGTTGGTTTACTTTTGTGGAAAAAAAACAACTACATATTGAAATCTGTTGGTTTTTTTGTTGTCGTCTGAGGTTATTTGTTTGTTTATAGAAGTTGGTTAGGACCACACAATTGTTATTTACGCCCTGTGTAGAACTCAGTGTGTGAGACTGTTGAGGAAGACATGGAAGGCAAGTGGAATTTTAGCCGAGTTCCGGGCTTGTGTTTATTCGGTCCGTGCTTTTAAGCGCACTCCCAACAACTCGACAAAAACTGGACACAATTTCTATTTGCATTTTACGTATCAGAGTTGGGTAATTTACAGAATAGGATTATAGGTGAACATTTCATTTAAATAAAATGCAAGCAGTAATTCAAAGTAAATATTAATTATTTCCCCTCTCAAGCTCTTTTTTTATTTATCCAACAGGGAACTAATCAAGAATGAATTCTTCCCAGAGGCAAAAAGAACAGAAGCAGACATAAAAAAATATCCTAACTACCCGTGGGGCCGGGACATCTATAACTTAGATGGTGAGAGGAAGCAGGTTTGGAATCCTGCAAGATTTCATTTTTTCCAAAAGGAGTTGTGTATGACCTGAGCTTATTCATACCTTCTAGTAGATTTTACGAGTTTTCAATTTCTGAATTGAGACCTTTTTATTATTATTTATTATTATTATTATTATTATTTTACATTGTTATCCATCACCCTTAAATAATTTAATCCATTCTCTACTTTAGGTGTAGTAGATGGGGCACCCTACTCAATGATCTCTGATTTCCCATGGCTTCGTTCTCTGCGTGTAGCAGTACCCAACGGTTATGCTCGTTGTGACTTTGATGATGATGAAAGCAGTAAGTGAAGATCACTGTGGTGTTGTGATTGATGATTCTTATGAAATCTGCTAACAATATCAAAATATCTATCTACCTTTTGAAACCAGTATCAATTCATTTTCTTATGGGTATATTTAAGTGCTGTCTTATCAAACAACTGATTTGAGACAGCATCAAGGCAGCTGCCTTCTTGTTTTAAACACTGACTCTTCCATAGAAGCAGGACATTCCTTCAACAGATGTGTAGGATTTTGAGGAAAAATTCTTCAATGGTGACATTTTCTACTAGATGACATAATGAAAACTACAGGCTGTCCTGAAGGAAATATGTTTTACAAGTATCTCAGCCAGATAGAATATAGAATCTTATGCCACAGCACCATTGTGTACTTGAAACTGATTGGTCAGAAGGTGTTAATTCAGTTTTTATAACAGCACGGTATTGTCTGTGCATGCTGTCCTTTTTTGACTTTTGATTATGTCGTGGTTTGACTGATCAGTTGGTTTTTGAGTGAGGCAGTCCATTGGACCATTGAGTTTGCACCCCAAAGCAGTTCTAATTCAGCACGACTATAGTACTCTAATGCCAAGTTGTACTGATGGCAAAAATAATTTCTGGTATCCACTAGTCCCAGGAACAATGATTATCTCCCACATGGCTTTCTATAATTCAATTCAGTTAAATTTTATTTTTATGGACATTGTCACATAGCAGCTTTCCAGAAAAATGTATGTTCTGCATATAAATGTATCCCTAATGAGCAAGCCAGAGGCAACGGTGTCGCCGAATAGTGCGATTATAAATATTATTGTATATATTATATATAAATATTTTATATTTTCCTTACATAACTGTATAGTTGAAAAGTGCAATTGTTTAAACAGCAACTTATGAATGTGAGAATCAGAGTCATTTCTGAATTCATTTTAGTTTTAACTTGAAGTCTATCCTTTTGAAGTTATCTCTACATTAACGGAGACTTGAGTGCAAAACTGTTCGTAGCAATTGCAGTCCTAAGGCTTTCCAAGGAAGAACGTCCACAACCATCTTTATAGCTTCCATGTGGTACCATCCACAGTAATCTCATGGTGATCTTTAGGTTGTCCTTGTGGGGCCATCCTTAGCAACAGCGAGTGATTCCCAAGTGATGAGAACTCTAAACAGAAGAAGGGCATCGGGATGGATCGAGCAGGTCCGGAGAGCAAAGGTTGTGACTCACCCTGTCGAGTTAGTTTGAGGATGGCAAGCAGTAGTGAGTGTTTAGCAGTCAAGAAATGAACTGGGGTGCTCTGTCCTAGACTATGTACACTGGCATACACTGGTACACTGTGACCATGCCACTGTGAGTAAATATTTCTCTGGTTAGAATGCTGATTATCTTAGGTGTATGGGATTAGAGCAAGGGGAAACGGCTCCACCCACTTTCTGCAATAGACAACCAACACTAGAAGTTTGTGGACACCTGAGCATCACACCCATATGTGCTTTTTGAACATCTCATTCAAGATATATTCCTGTCTTTGTTGTTATAATAACCTCCACTCTTCTGGAAAG
This sequence comes from Stegophilus panzeri, assembly GCA_024331685.1. Lineage (NCBI taxonomy): Eukaryota > Metazoa > Chordata > Actinopteri > Siluriformes > Trichomycteridae > Stegophilus > Stegophilus panzeri. The sequence continues at coordinate 4,844,200 of JANDJT010000217.1, read as the reverse complement.
GCTTGCCACTAGATTTCGGAGTGTGGTTGTGGGGAATTGCCCATTTAGCCACAAGAGCATTACTGAGGTCGGGCACTGATGCCGGACATGAAGGTAGTCAGCATTCTAATTCATCCTGAAGGTGTTAAGTAGGGTTGAGGTCAGGGCTCTGTGAGGTCCATGCCACTGCACTGCATTTCACTGTATGATTTTGTGGTAGATCTAAAAGCATTAAATGTGAGTAAAAGTGAATAAAACATGAAATGCAATACACAAAATATATTGCTTTTCATTTGTGACATGCAGAAAACATACTACATTGAAAAACAAAATCTTCAGTGCAATGCTCGTTGCTTGAGCACTTCAATGAAAAACAGTCAGTAGGGGATTGCTTTTAAAGAATTAAATTCTAAAGTTCTCTAAGCAGTTAATGTAATCAACTCTTATTTTTTTTTCTCTATTTAATTTTCATCAGTGTGTGTGGGATCTGTGCTACAATGAAATGCAATCACGCCTCGATCACAACCCTGTCACTGTTCAATTACAACCATAAGCCATTTGCTTATTTAATATAGTGGTGGGAATATCATGAAGTATTTCAGCATATAATTAATTATGAACAATGCAATAAAGGTTTTGCTATCTACCTTTCACTAATGAAAAACCTACATCTTGCTTCACTATTTGCAATTTGAAGTTAACACACATTTAGTTGTTTCCAAATGAGCCCAATTTCACATTTAAAAAAAAAAAAAAAGAAAAGAAAGAAAATACAACCGTGATGTGACGCATGGTGTGCTTTAATAGTACTGCTTATAATGATTTATAAACCCACACTTGTCACCCAGAAGAATGTGTTTATTTTTGAGTCTGGGTTATTTTAAGATATTGCCGCTTTAGTATTGATAATTTGTTCATTAGAGATATAAATCTCAATCTGGATTTCTATAAAGCTGCTCTGTGACAGTGTCTGTTATTAAAATTGTCATATGCAAATAAAGTTAAATTAAATCAAATTGCTAACAGCAGACTGGGGTTGGGGCCAAGTTCTTCCAACTAGCCTTCTTTCTGCCAAGTTTTTTTATTATTATTATTAATTCATTTTTCATATCTCCTACCATCTGAAAAGTAGTGAATAGCACTTGATTTTGAGGCAAGTCTAAAGAACCTGCTAGTCATTAACATTTATGGACGATAGCAAATGTAAGCAGAGTAAGACACAGAGAAAGACACTAGGTTATGTAGACAACCTAGCATCAGATATGGCTTAGCTGAAATCACTGAACTTGGAATGGGTACAAGCAGCGTAAACTTGCACACTTGAGTATAGAGTCCATATAGCTAATTCTCCCTCCAACACCTCATCCAAGCAGCATGGGTATCTTCTGTATAGTTCTGGAGCCTAGAGCTAAGAACATTTAGTACGTTTCCGAGGTGGATACTCGGAACATACTTAATCTTCCCCAATAATCAGAACTAGCAATTACAATTTTTTCTATTTATTTTTTAATTCAATCAAAAATAATCGAGAAGCATACCTATTCACAATCCCCTCAATGTTCTAACCAAATCTACGCACATGGAGGTAACTATGCGTTGTGCATATCTTTGGATTATGCATCAGCAAATCCTGATTGGTTGGCTGCGAGGTGTGTCTGGTTGCGTACCTGAAAACGGTTTGATATGTTGTGACATTTCTTCTGTGGGTTTAGTCAAATTAATATAGTTTGGAATAAATTAATTAAATAAAAATGAAAACTAAACCATTGTCATTCAGGGATTGATAGAACTGTGGCTTTATAGTAAAGTGCGTCTATACGAAATTCTCTCACATTGCTGAATATAGAGGAGTTGAAATGCTTTGTGAGAATACACTTGGTTTATAATTAATCATGCAAGGTTTCCTCAGCATGTTTCAAAACAAATTTATATCTGTGCTATCTTGTTTTTATTATTCCTACAATGAAACATGAAACTTGCATTGATTTTGGCACTACTTTGTGTGTAATTCAGTACATTCAGATGCGATGGTGCCTCCTAGAATATACGCTCAAAATTTTAGAAGGAGAGCATCAACCTGCAAATAAACTTCAAATCAGAAAGAGTGGCATTAGCCCTAGCTGTCTGGAAGCACAAAGCTTTTCTCCTAAAAGGGGTCAGAACTGACAGAGGTGGGCCAGAAAGTGTGTGGAGCCCCAATTACTGGGAAGGCTCAGTGGTGCAGTGGACTCAATCAATGCAACCTATAATGCTTTTGAGAGTGGCATCTAAACTCAGAAGTGATATCCCTGGGATGTTTGGCAAAGTCAAATCAACTCTTGACTAAGGTTCTCTCTACCAATGCTTGACAGTCTATTAGTTGAAGACACACGGGCCCATGACTGGCCTTAATGTCTACTGTCTATGCATTTCCGTCTCTACCACTGATTCTATCAACACTACACAGAATTCAGCAATCACTTCACAGAATCCTGCTTGTGGCACCGAAGTGGCCCTGGTTGCCACTGCTGATCTCACTGATGGATGGAAAGCCTTGGTAGCTTCCTTCATGTAAAACTTGTCCATGTCTGGGCCATTCAATGCATCACCTTGGCCCACAAACAGCCTGCACACCCAGCCCCTGCTGTAACACATTACAAGGAGGGTCTCCTCCTCATCAGCAGTATTTAGAGGCATGCCGCTTCAGAGAAAGTCTGTGCCACTGCTACCTGGGTATCACAATGCACATTCTAAAGGCTCTACAAGGTTAACATCACCCCTCACTGCAGAGTGAGTGTTGCAGTCATATTTGAACACCTTTCCTGTCAGTCCAGTGGGACATGGATTCTTATGACATTGTGGCATTGTTAGACACCACCATGGCGTTTAGCAGGGGTGAAATAGAATGCTAGTTACATATTTAACTGTAGTTCTATGAACAACGCATCAAGGTTTCCTGTCATTCAGACCCAGCACAGCCTCAGCAGGAATGGCCATTGACAGTAGCAAATACTGCATCATATGGTCACCTCATGACTTTTTGTTAAGTACTCGTAAGGTTATGTTGTGATCCAAAGCCATAATTTTTCTGTTCTTTATGCTCAATGGAAAGATTTATCCTCTTGCTGTATGTATGTTCTTGCTGCCTGGGTACTCTACAGAGCCTTCCTTAAAACAAATGCACTCATCAAATTTATTCATCTGCAGAACCGGAGCTCAGATCATTGTCTTGAACATTTCATTATTCAACGTTCAATTTTGTAATAATAATAATTTAGCTTTCATGGTGCAAACTAATGAGTTCGCATAATCAGAAGTTAATATTTTTTATTGCACAATTTATGACTAATATACTTATTATATATTACTATATATTTTACTTCTTTCGAAACACTTACTTAAAGTACTTTACTCCCAACCTTATTCTTTCTGTCACTGCCCATAGCTAACAAGTATAAGTGAGTATAGGGACAGAGATTCACCAAGAGAGCTTTGTTAAACTGCGAGTGCCTGCTTTCACCACCAGTGATCAGTACAATGACTATAGCACTGCTGTCACTGACCTTCTGGAACATCCTATTCTTTGGAGAGACCTCTGCCCTGGATTTGCTGGTTTTTATACTAGCCTTTTCATACTCAGAAGTGAAGCATTCAAGTGCATATCCACTTTGGATAGTGCCAAGAGAACATCGTCATCTGCAAATAACTATATTACCTCTAGCCCTAATACTGAATACGTCTTCAACTCTAGCTGTAAATGAAATGTTTTTAAAAAATATTATGAATTCTGTGAAATGGGGCAACAGTCTAGTGGGCAAAATAATCTCAGAATGATATCTGAAATGAATATCTGAACTGTGGCTATTATCTGAAGGAAATCTGATTGCTAAGTAAGCAAATCTTTTGACAGCTTGTAGAATTCATTTGTAGTAAAAATGTTCAAACACCACTAATAGTCCTATCACTCAGTGATGCATAGTTCAGCAGAGGTTGTGCTGAACATCTAGCTGTTATGTGTGCTTGTCTGGAAATCAGCAAGAAACTCTAATGACTCTATGGCAATAGTGCCAAAACTCCAGCTGCTTCAACTGAATTATTTTGCCCAGAGATCATGGATTCAGCCTAGTGACTCAATGAGCACAATTCTTCCATGGAGATCAGACTGTGAAGATCCAAAGCTCTCCTGAATCTTTGTATTGCACTGGTAGAGACTGACTGCGATTGATACAGGATCAGCCAGGATTAGAGTTGAAACATGACTCTGAAGTTGATGATCACAGATCCAGGTGAATGGAAATCCATTGCCAAATTCACGGATGGGTGTCTTTGTTTTATATTGTTGATTGATGAGGGTGGTCTCTTTTAAAAATAAATAAATAAATAAATAAATAAATTATAAATTTCTTTTCCTGCATCTTACTATCTGGTGTTGCTGATTGGTCATTACGGATTGTCCATCTGTATGGCGATTCTAAGAACAATGAGGCTTTTACCGTTTATCTAGAAACATATTAATAACACCTTCCCCTCTCTTCACCAAAAGGTTTCTGTTCCTTCAGTTGTTAAGGCTTGCTTTTGTAAATAAACCTGCATTGCTCAGTATGTGTTGAATAATAATAATAATAATAATAATAATAATAATAATATAATAATAATAGTAATTCCTTATATTTATATAGCATTTTTCTAGGCACTCAAAGCGCTTTACATTGTATGAATGCACAATGATGTCTGAAGTAGACACTATGATTTGTAAAATGTATATCTGCTTTGTACTAAGTTCATGGTAAGGCAAATATCTTTTGCTTAAGCTTTTGAATTTTTACACCTTTTTCTCCATCAGCTACTATCTATGCTCCACGGCGCAAAGGACAGCTTTCAGCTGATATCTGCATGGAGACCATTGGTGAGGAGATCTCAGAGCGTCGTCAGATGCAGCTAGGTGTGTTCCAGCGGGTGGTTGTTATTTTCATCCATTACTGTGACATGCATGGAGAACCTGTGGATGATGACTATATTTAAAGGAAATTGTTCGAGGACTTGATGATAAATGAAAATCAGAACACACTTTTCTTACTCCTTTTCTGTTTGAACAAATTTATTATTGGAAACTGTGTTCCCAATGATGCCTGTTGGAAAGTGTTGCTTTTATTTTTAGAAAAGTTGTTGTGATTTCAGAAAATTACAGCAGTGGGCCATTCTTTCAAGAGAAATCAGTAAATGCTTCCCCAAGGCTGGTTCTTTCTATGTCCTCACATGATAAACATCTCTATCTAATCTCACTATCTCTATCTAATTGTATGTAGAGGTTGAGTGAATTAGTTGCTCATTTTGTAAAATAATTATTGTGCTTGTCTGAATTTTGGAGCATCATGTATATCAAGTTGATCTGTACTGATATTGTGGAGTAGTAGCTTTGGTATAGAGAAAGACTTACAATCTAGAGAAAGTTTTACAATGCTTGCATTTACAAACTAAAAGTGCATTGTTAAAAATGACCTGTATGTCTTTTTTTTTTCTAAGGGATAATTTTAATATAATACCTATATTTTAGATTTGTTCTTTGCAGCATTTTTCTGGGTTGCTTTCATTTGTTACATGCATTGTAAATACGTCATGTTTTTAAAGAATGCGACCCCCCCCCCCCCCCCCCCCCTTTACATGCTTTCACTATACATAGTTACTAGATCTTTTTTATCTAATTTTTCGAAATCATTTTTGATTTACCTCTTTGTGTCTGCAGAGCTAAAATGCTCTTCATTTAATGATTTGTATGGAAGATTAAAGCATAAACCCCTCTCAAGAAAAGGTTTAGAGTCCTGCTGGCTCATAACTGTTATTAAAGACAATGGAGGTCTCTATTTATTAATTTATTTTTATTATTGTACTATTTGATGTATTTTTATATTTGGCTGAAGATGAAAATGTGCCGTAGTAATATGTGGAGGTATTCAGACCCCTTTACTTATTGCAGACTTTGTAGATTTGATCTTGAATGGATATAATTGGCATTTTTACCCATCAGAAATCAAAAACTGAAATCTCTTATTCGCAAAAGTATTCAACAAACCCTTCAAATGCTTGAGATGTGTCCAGAACGCAACTGGAGTCCACCTGTTGCAGTGTGAATTGATTGGACATGGTATGGAAAAGTAAATTTTGAGTGGCCGCAGGAACACAGTGGCCTCAATAATTTTGAAATGGAAGAAGCTTGGAACAACCTTGAAGCTTCTTAGAGTTGGCTATCTGGCCACATTTGGCATCCAGGAAAGAAGGGCCTTGGTCAGGGAGGTAAGAAAGAACCCAACAGTCAGTCTAAAAGAGTTCCAAAAGTCTTGTGCATATGTGGGAGAACTTTTTGGATGGACAACCATCTTTGCAGCACTCCATAAATCAGGCCTTCATGGCAGAGTGGCAAGATGGAAGCTTTTGTTGTGGAAAAGGCATATGACTGCAAGATGTGGGAAAAGATCCTCTGGTCTGATGAGACATAATTTGAACAGAACAGCAAGCACAGTGTCTGGTGAAAAACAGGCACTGCACATCAACTGGCTAATATCATCCCTATGGTGAAACATGGTGGTGGCAATATCATGCTATGGGGAGCTTCTCAGTGGCAGGGACGGGGAGACTGGTAACAATTGTGGGACAGATGAAGGCAGCCAAATACAGGAACATCCTTGAAGAAAACCTCCTCCAGAGCGCACGCAAACTTAGACTGGGGCAACAGTTCACATTTAAACGCAGCATACAGCCAAAACAACATCGGAGTGGCTTCGGGGCAAGTCTCTGAATGTTTTTGAGGGGCCCAGACGTAAACCCAATTGAACATCTGGTGAGAGACCTGAAGATGGCAGCTCATAGACGCTCGCTATCCAATCTGATGGAGCTTGAGATGTTCTGCTATGAAAAATGGGATGGATAAATTGCCCAAATCCAGATGTGCAAAGCTTGTAGAGACATATCCAAGAACACTTGTAGCTGTAATTGTTGCCAAAGGGGATGAGTACTTTTGTGAATAAGAGATTTCAGTTTTTGATTTTGATTTCATTTGAAAAAAATCTCTAAAATCGTGTATTTTACTTCATCATAATGGATGATTAAGTGTAGATTGATTGGTAAAAATGGCAGTTATATCCATTCAAAATAAAATCCACAACACAATGAAGTGAGCAACAAGAAAAGGGGTCTGAATGCTTTCTGAATCCAATGTATATTAAATTTAAAGACAAAACGCCATTGCTGATATTTTTTATATTATATGTGAAAAGTTGACAATATACAATAAACACTTATATAAGTGTTTCTGAGACATGCCCTCACTTCCTGTTTAAAAAAAATCATTGCTTTCAAATTCCTTTGCAGGTTATGGACAAAATGTAACAAAATCCAAGAAAGTACTTTTTTAATTGATCTCATGATTAGACAAAATTAGTAGGAGAAAAATCATTTCAAAATGGCCATCTTCATGTTTGGCAAATCAAAAATTCCTTACATGAGCAACTCTGTAACGGCCAGAGAATCAACAGAAAGAAGATTCATGAATGCAGGTTGATTTTAGAATTATGCTGACCCTAGAGGGTATTTAGACAAACTTTCTTGGAGTCCTTCAGGACAAGGTTATTTACTCATCTTTAGAGTTTGGTCAAACTCTGTCGCACTGTAGCTGAGAGATTCCATCACATCCTGTTCGGAGACTTCCCTGTCAAAAATGTATTTGTATGTTATAGGCAAACCATCCATCATATACAAAGTCTGAGAAACAAACTTTGTTTTGTTCTTTGTTTGAAGTGGTCTTCTGATGTTCTCTTCCGAATTTGGTGGTGATTGGGCAAAATTTGTAGGAGAAGAAGTGAAAAAATTCAAAATGGCAGAAATTAACATTGTGGTGCTTTCTGAACACGGCTTGACTCATTCTCACATGCCTGAAAATGAATATTAACTGTGTTTTTCTTCCTCTTGTCACATACTGTATATAATTTAGTTTATTCATTCTACCCAAAGGTGAGCCTCGACTATTGCACTCTTGATACTATCTGCACATGTCTCTTAAGCATCTAGTACTGGCACTTTATAGGAATTTCTGACCACAAGCTCACTGAATTGAGCCTACACACACCTCTACTTAAACAAAACTGCAGACATACAAATACAATACCATAAATCCTTTGTTATATTGTCCTATTGTTTTTGTTTAGATTTTTATTTTTCTTATTATTAAGGGTCAAAGAACAAAGTGTTGGAACTCTGTTTCCTTTGTTCAGATTTTTAGGGGCCTTTCTTTAGCGGTTAGCACGTTTGCCTCTCACCTCCAGGGTTGCGGGTTCCAATCCCACCTCCTCCCTGTGTGCATGGAGTTTGCATTTTCTCCCCATGCTTCAGGGGTTTCCTCCAGGTACTCTGGTTTCCTCCTCCAGTCCAAAGACATGTGTTTTAGGCTGATTGGCATTTCCAAATTGTCAATAGTCTGTGAATGTGCATGCTGTTGTGCCCTGTGATGGGTTGGCACCATGTCCAGGGTGTTCCCTGCCTTGTGCTCCCTGGGATAGCCTTAAAAACTCTGCCCACATAACCTTGGTTCTGTACTATTTGCTCTGGCTTCCCATATCTGCCCGCATTTAGTTTAATCTTCTCGTTTTAACATATAAACCACTGCACGGTCTTGCTCCTGTCTATCTTTCTGAACTTCTCCATACCTACCTCCTGTCTCGCTCTCTCCATTCCTCTGATACTGGTCTTCTCTCTGGTCTGTATGTATATTTATGGGAATTTGTGCATATACGTTTACTCTCATGGATGTTTGTGTTTATGGGTATTGTACTGTGTAAAGTGACCTTGGGTCTGAGAAAGTAATGTTTATTATTATTATTATTATTATTATTATTATTATTATTACTACTATTGTATTGTTCTTTGTTTTGGAACCACTGAAGTAGCATCTGACCGGTCCATGCTCAAAACACTCTCATGCACTGCTAATCAGCAAGTAAGTTCTCTCTTTTTCTCACCCTCTGTGTCCCTGTCTCTCTCTGACCCCAGCTATCTGTCTCCCTGCCTCTCTAACTAGATATCTCTCCTCGCATATCTGACAAACTACCCCATTTCAAGTACAGTTGTGTTAATAAAAAATAAAAATAGTAGTACATCATCAGTAACCTGATGGACCACTGTTATTAGTAGTAGTGATATTTCTGCATTGCAAATAATTTACGTGTGTAGATGTCGTAGTGTAATAGAAAAACAGACCCAATTGTCATGACATGCATGCTGCTTGTTCTGAGTAATTGACTCATTCATTGAAAGAGGCGTGTTCAAATAATAGCAGTGTGGAGTTTAATTAGAGAATTCATTTGTTCTGTGAGAAAACAGTTGTCATTAATTGTCCTTTATTAAGGAAGAAGGGAAGCAAATGTTTCACACATTGTTATAAAATATATTTCCTTCTGAATTGCTAAGTGAAATTGGCCATTCCAAACATTGCTCAGAAGAATAATGTAATTTGATTCAAAGGTTGATTGGAGAGGGGAAAATGTATAAAGAAGTCTAGCAAATTATAGGATGCTCAGCTAAAATGATCTCAAATGCTTTAAAATGGCAACAAAAACCCAAAACACACAGAGGAAAATGAGCAACTACTGTTAAAACAGATCAAAGAATAGTCAGAATGGCAAAGATTTGGTCAATCATCACTTCCAGAAAGACCAAAGATGATCTAAAACTACCTGATAGTACTGTAACAGTCAGAAGACGTTTGTTCAAAGCTAAACTATTAGCAAGAAGTCCCCGTAAAGAGCCACTGCTGAAAATATGGCATGTGCAGAATCAGTTAAAGTTTGCCAAGGAACACATCGATTAGCCCAAAGAGAAATGGTGTAACATTCTGTGGTCTGATGAGTAAAATTGTTCTTTTCAGGTCTAGTGGTAATCGACAGTACATCAGGTGACCCCTGGGTACTGTTTAAGCCACAGTACACTGCGAAGACAGTGAAGCATAGTTGCGCAAAAATCATGGTATGGGGATGTTTTTCATACTACGGTGTTGGGCCTATTTATCGTATACCAGGGATCAAGGATCAGTTTGAATACATCAAAATACTTGAAGAGATTATTTTGCCCTATGCTGAAGAGGAAATGCCCCTGAAATGGGTGTTTCAACACAACCACCCCAAACACACAAGTAAGTGAGCAACATCTTGGCTCCAGACAAAATGGATTGAGGTAATGGAGTGGCCAGCTCAATCCCCTGACCTCAACTCCATTGGAAACTTGTGGGGTGACATTAAAAATGCAGTTTCTGAAGCAAAACCCAAAAATTCACAGGAATTGTGGAATCTAGTTTGTTCATCCTGGGCTGAAATATCCATCTCTAGGTGCCATAAGTTGGTTGACTCAATGCAGCTCAGTTGCACAGCAGTTATCAAAAACAATCAGTTCAGTAATTTAAAGTGAAGTTAAATCTTGAAAAATTTCTTCAGTTTATAAGTGTTTGAGTTTGAAGAGAAAAATGTCGACACTGCTACTTTAAAAAAAAACAAAAAACAACAGAATAATATTCCTTTTCTTTGCTTCCTGTGAAAGAATAACGCAGACTTGATCAAATTTGTTAATACTTTGATTTGGTATTGAATGTGTAATGTTTCCACTACATTGGAAATATGGAAATAAAAGCTATTAAAAATGAGCATTTTATTCACTTTTAATAATGCACTGCTATTTATTTGAACACAACTGTATAATGTCAGTGTAACATAGTTATTTTGTTTTACTGCCATGTAAGTATGGTGATGTAATCATCTGTCATTACTGCTCTTTAACCTTGCCTTTTAAAGTCTCTGAGTGTGTCAGGATGATTGGAGTTCAGTATTTTTTCCTCCCTGCTACACTGGTCATGTCCTCTGGGTGGTGGATCACCAGACTATCTACAGTTGCAAAATTATTCAACCCCCATTGCAAATCAGGTTTATTGTCACAATGTACAGACTTTCAGCTGTTTGCAACGAACAAATCAAACAAAAGCAATTGAAATGGTTCAACACAACAAATGCTTCAAGTGGTTTCCCCCAAATTCAACTGAAAATGCAACTTATAATGATTTCTTATAAAATTATTCAACCCCTTCATGCAAGCACTACTACTTTAGTACTAAGTAGAGCACCCTTTTGCTGTTATGACCTGCTGCAAACAAGATGCATAGCCATTTTCTCCACTTGTTCATGATGGCCTACATCGTGTTCCATCGTACATTTAATGTTTTGGACATTCTTTTTGTACCCCTCTCCTGCTACCTTTGTGGATTGTAGCAATCAGATAAAACCAAGATGTCAAGGAAATCCTACATAAACAGTTGATCTTTATTGTGGGTTAATCAGAATCACTTCATTGTTGACAGGTGTATGATAATTAATTTTGAACATGAGTTTGAATTTGTATGTTTAGTTCTGAGCAGTCACATGCCCTATTTTAAAAAAAGGTATACACACATGCAACCAGTTTTGCAATATTGTTTTTCTTTATTGTTTACATTACATAAACCTGCAATTTTAACAGGTAGAATTTTTTTATTCACTGTATTTAAAGAAAAATCATTATGATATCCAGTTGACATCAATATGTCTGAAAATGTGTAATAACACGTTCAGCCTGGCTATGGCGTCCTAATTATGTCAATTAAATTATTTTACTAAATGCTAGAATTGAATAGGGTTAATCAAAAACTAAATAAGTACAACTAAATATTATGCACATAAATAATGCTATCTTGAATCTAATGATTTTAATAGAAAAAACAAAATGCTTACATTAATCAGAACTTTAGGTTAATTTTTATTATTTCAGTCAGCACATCACGGTTCTGCATTCAACATTAAACTTTCCCACAGTTGCTCACACCACTTTCCAAAGAGGTGCCTGTTGCCCAGGCTGAGGCTTTGCCAGAGTGGATCTGACCATCGTTGCCTTAGCCTGTCAGTGGACTTGGTCTGCAGGTCATTAGTCATAAACATAGAGGGTTTGCTCAAGACAAAATGTACCATGATAAACCAAGTCTTTTAGTAAAAGTCAATGTCAAATAATTTTAAGTTTTGTAGTTTTCACAGATTCTTATTTTAACATCAGGATGATTGGACAGAATACTTATTGTGGCAGTGCTGTTCCTACATGTAGTAGTTACTGACTTGCATTACTATGAGCCCCCACAGCTGGCTGCTATTCTACTGTAGTACCCAGTACTGTAATGCCTTTGTTTTATTGGAATATAGGCTATTAAAATGAAATGTATTATTGTTACTGACCAGGTGCCCCACTTAATGGCAATCATAATGGTTTATATGGGTGTGTGTGTGTGTGTGTGTATAATATAAAATATATTCATATTAAACTACACATATTCACCTATACCTCCACATCTGAAATATACCTATTTCCTAATATACACATCTGAAATATACCTATTTCAGATAAACATTAACAGCTGATACAGCAATAAAAAATCTTGAAACTCTCACAGTCCTAAACTTTGGAGCTCTGTATCACCGATGTGAATGAGCGTAAGATTTACCAATGTCTACATGTTTATATATATTTTTAAAAAATGTAAGAGAGTAAGAGTGGCATCCTCCACAATCCTATATGCAAACTGTAGCTGATCTAACCCATGATAAGTATAATTCATAATAAAATCCTTCATAATTCTTTCCAAACCCTTCATTAACAATGATGTGAGACAGACAGTCTTAAAATCATTCATTTCTTTAGCATTAATTTTCTTTGGTATCGGAACAATGGTCACTTTTACAGCACACAGCAGGAACTTTATGAAGGTGTAGGGAAGTTGGAAAATAAAATAGCTAATGTCACACAACTGACTTTCACAACTTTTTAAAACTCATCCACTAACTTTGTTCCTATGCTTTTATTCTGTGGAGTAGTTTGTAATGCTTTAAGAACTAAACCTTTATCAATCCTAACCTGATCTTGTGTTTTAACCATAGAACAAATCTGGGAACACTCATCACCAAAGTTCTGTTTATCAAATCTCAAATAAAAATAATTCAGCCAATCTGTCATTTCACTATTTTCAGTCATAGAATTAACAGAACTAATTTCTGCTGATTCCATCCATCCATCCATCTTCTATACAGCTTATCCTTCATCAGGGTCACAGGGAAACCTGGAGCCTATGCCAGGGGGCATCGGGCACAAGGCGGGGTACACCCTGGACAGGGTTCTGCTGATTCGTTATGTTTTATCTCTGCCATAGCTTTTATTCCTCTCCAAGCTGACTGAATACTACCATTAGTGAGCTTCTCTTCTACTGAAGTCTTATATTTTAGCTTTGCTCCCCAAATTTCATGTTTCACCTCCCTATTTACTTGTTTCTTGTCTAAACTTGTATCTTGATAGATAAATAAATAAATAAATAAATAAACGTCGGCTTTTTGTTTAAGACATTTTTTGTTTTGTTTTGTTTTGAAGATTTTGTCACCCAAGGCTTATTGTTCTGGTAAATTTTTACATTACTTCTAGTTATCATTAATTCTTTACAAAAATAAAAGCAATTAATTATCAACACTGATGCAATAATATTTAGCATTGAGTCAATGTCTCCTTGTGATCTGGGATCATATCACCATGGACCAAAATCTCGAATCCTTGGTACGAAGAATTAAAGCTGCTCTGAAAGGAAAGTACGCTCTTTCTAATAAACTGGCCGGTTAGTATATACAATATATAAAGCCTAAAAAAAAAACCATTCAGGTTTTTCTCTACCATTTTTTACGGCATATGTACCCTACAATGAGGAAGTCTGGTATGACCTTCTCCAGGGTCCTTCTTCGTCCTTCACACGTTTATTGTATTTGATGTCCGTTGATTTGCCTGATAAAATTGATTCTCAGTTACTCAAGCCTGTTGTATTTGCTAGGCTCGAATAACTACATAATTTTCAAAGTACATACTGTTTACTAAAAATAATAGTATTGTTCATATAACCATAAAAATATTTTTGTTAAAACTTGTTAAAAAAGTTTTTAATCAGGCAATCTCCTTAGTTTCCACGAAAGGGGTCCGAGTGGTGTTGCCTAGCGGCGTGTCATCAAGCCATGTGGTTTACAGGATAGTTCTAGAAGCATATTGTCGTCAAGGTGGTAGTCAGCTATTCGTGGTTACCGTCAGGCTTTTAATAGAAGTTATTTAGCAGATATTATTTGTAACTGCTTTCTTGGTTCAGTAATAGTATATATACTGGTGTTTACAAACTAAGGAAAATGTTAAACGTAGCAAAAGTACTTTCACGAACCCTTTCTCCAAGCTGCTTTCAAGGTGTACCCTTTCTAGTGAAAAAGGTGGGTTATTTTCTCTGGTTATACGTAACAAACTTGAGTTTTCCTTTAAGAAACATTTTCACCTAATGTCTAGCGCTACAATTATATTTTTTCACTGCTAATTTGTAGATTTAGACGTTTGGTTTCTCAATGTCATGTAACTACGTGACGAACAAGCTAACGTTAGCAACATTCAGAAAAGCACATTTACCTACGTGTTTGTTTTAAAGTTGGTAGTTTTTAGTACTGCGTATGATCTGTTTATGAACAGGGTATATATAGTGCTAACTAGATTCATTTGGATTTTACTTTTCTCGCTGGTCAGTTTTTCGGTAGAAATTGCCTGTCTGCCCTAGTTGTATATTTGTTCTAGCTATACACGTTTCGATATAGAAGTCTGAATAAAGGTATGTAATGTGTATAGTGGTATCTTTTAGTTTTCTCTCCAGTGGTCAGTCTTTTCCTATTCATTTATTATTATATGATCCATAATTCCATTGTGTGATTATGAAAGACCCACTCAGTAAGTTTTAATATACAAGTCTTGAACCGATCTGGGTCCTACTTTTGAGTATGTAGCCAACTACAATCAACAAGTTTTATACTTTCATGTTGTTAAGTCTTCTTGCAGTAAAATTTTGTCTAAAAGCAGTAATTTTCCTAGGCTCGCTGGAACCGATTGCTTGAAAATGCCGTTCAGACTGCATCCAGACGTGAATATGCGTGAGTAAAGGGCAACAGTTGTTAAAACGTTTTAAAAATGTCTACTGTCTTTAATTAATGTCTTTAATTGCATTTGTATATTTTTCCTCTTGTGGTGTTGAATGGATGTTATTACAGTTCAGACGCAATCAAAGGAGCAGTGATTGGGATTGACTTGGGGACCACAAATTCTTGTGTGGCTGTTATGGATGGAAAACAAGCAAAGGTCAGATGTCTCTTCTATTTCACTAATAAAATTATATTTTTAATGGCTTATATATATTTTTACATGTTATTTTGACCTTTTAAACATGGTTTTGTCAGTGTATTTTCATGATAAGGGCTGATGGATCAAGAATTCTACAATATGTTTGGGAAGAGGAGTATATTAAACTGTTTACTGTTATACAGTTGTTAGGAAAATGCCGTCTGTGATGCCGGAGTTTTGAGAAGGTGCCGAGAGTTACCCACGAGAGAGTTCTTAGCCTGTTGTGAAAATAATTTATTTATTTATCTCCCCCCCCCAAGTAACCAACTCTAATATAATTGCAAATGATTGACCTTCCCTTTCTCATCCTCACTCAACACAGCAAAAGTGCAATGTTATCAACCTTGATAATAGTTGATAGTAATCTCTACCACTGTCATGTGGTGAAAAAAGCAGTGCAGTCACTGGATGAATGTCACTGAAACTAGGAGGTCCTTGGAGCCCCACTTTGAGAACCATGAGGGTTTGTCTGAACTGAAAGCTGGCTCAGTGCACTTAAGATGGTCAGCACTTATTTTGGCATCAGTGGGCCTCACTTATTATGCTGGATATGAACAGATTTCTTCATAAATCTTTCATAGAATCATTTACCTAAGAAATTAGGTATTCATGAAAGTCTTGTAATTTCTGACAAATGTTCATGTCATTCTGGCACATTCTGTCTAACAGTCACTAAGACACTTTGATTTGAATGTAAAAATTGCAGTTTGTCCAACTTAATGAGCTTGGTGTTCCTGAAGAGAGAGAACTTACCTAGTACAAGTGTACAGATAATGGGGTATGTGTCTGCTCAGAATCTACCTAAATAAAGAGCAGCTGTTTCTATAGGATTTACCTTCTGGTTTCTTTTGACTGCCGAAGCCATGGTCCACAAAGAGATTACAACACATGTACAGGCTCTCTTTGGGGAAAGGTATTGCTCAGGAGAGGGATACAAAAGAATTTCCAAAATGACATGTACCATAGAACACTGAAGTCCATCAACAAGAAGTGTAGAAAATGGGGTACCACAGTGAAATTAACAAGAGCAAGATGTAACGCAGAGGAGGCTGAGGGAAAGAGTCTGGGGAGTGAATTTCAAGGGGACAGCATTCCAGTTCAGACTGCCTACATTGTTTTTAGGAAATAAAGAGAGTTTATTTTTTATACACTCGAAAGATTACAAATAAATATATACATACCGGCTGTATCCAATGGGAAAACTTTTCTATCAGCATGCATCCTAACAAGACCGATCAGACCACCTCAGGGAAGTTAAGAGTCTTAACGGAGCTGAAAATCTTAACAGAAACAGTTACTTTAACAGTAAAACTTTGCTAGTAGAAAAGTAGTAGAAACGTTTATATGGATAAAGGTGCATTCATGTACCTGAAGTGATCCTGGTTTAATCAATTTTGAACACCCTTATTCATCTTAATTTATTTTCACTATCATAGCTTGCTAAATATTATATCCACATTTATGTCAATAGTGACAGATATGTAATGTTTATGAAGTGCATTAGCTGTCATGTATGCAGATTCTCAAGCCATTTTGGGCTTTTACTGTGCTACTTTCATTATTGCATTAACACAGGCCTGTCACTCTTACTTTTGTTTATATTCAAAAAAGGCATGGAAGAGAGTTTGAAGGGGATAGAGACAGTCAGTTGGGCAGGATGGAAAAAAAACTATAGTAAATTACTTAGGGCCATCTGATTTAAAAAAAAAAAAAAAAAAAAAAAAAAAAAAAAAAAAAAAGGCTAGGAATGAGAGGGCAGAGGGTCATGATATGGAAGATAAGGATAAATGAATTCCCGCTAAACTTAGATTTCATTTCCAGAATCTCGCATTCCCCTAGAGAAAGAGTATGATTGGGGAAACAGATAGTGTGTACAAGATTTTTAAGTTATTTTTGTCTTCTCAACATACAGCATTATTTTAACAAATTTTACTGGTTCCTTAAACCAGAGGTTCGAGTCTCTTAGCTGCTGAAAGGGATGACTTTTTAGACATTTATTGCATTGTGCAAAAGCTAGTTTATTTCCACCTGCATCTGTGACATGAGAAAATGATACCCATACATCTGACTTGCCTGAGGTTGGCTTCTTAGCACTAAATTGACCATTTTCCAATCCAAGTTCAACATCTTTTGATGACAGCGTACCAGTGCTTTGTTCGGTTATTCATATTGACCACCTGCATAACCTGCTCTGAGAACTGTATAATGCACATGCTGTGTGCACAGGTGAGTGCATTCAGCATCATACTTTCCATTTGTCAGACCTCCAGCTCCTGCCCAAAATACAGTTACTGACTTTAAAGGGGTCATAACATAATTTTGTGTTTGGGAGTGCAATCTGTCAGTTTGTGCACATATAAGCTTTGCAAAGTCCCAAAACTAATATTTTCCCCCAAATGGATTTATTTTATCAAACGAAGAACGCTGCTGCAGACCTGCCCTAAATGCGTCGTTTTGAAATCCAGATTTACTTCTGTAATTTGTCTGTCACTGCGTGCACTATTAGCATAATCCCTCCCAAAGGCAGCCACAAAGAAAGAACACTGTTCCTGAGCAGTACAACCCAAACGGGCGAGTATAACACAAGCTACACGCAAAGGCTACTCTTGAAAAGTGGGGAAATTCCCACTTTGCTCGGACAACTTTGCACTTCTGAATCAGAACCTGAAAGTGTGTTTTGATTATTTTATGCTGCTTTTGACTGCTCAACTGTGGAGTTTTGTGTTGTGGCTCAGTTGTAGACCTCTGCTAATGTGCTAGCTAAAGTAACCTGCAAACTTTACAAATGCGTAATTGTATGATTTAAACTACATTTTGAATGAGATGAGGTAATGATCTGTGATAGCTTCAAACTGTGACTGTTTTCTATATTTAAATTTATGAAATGCATATAAAGCTGACTTCACTTTTGCTCATTGTGGAACAAATAATTTCTTTAAAAAATTTTTATCTGGCAACAGGTGCTTGAAAATGCAGAAGGTGCGAGGACAACTCCATCAGTTGTAGCCTTCACAGCTGAAGGGGAGAGACTAGTAGGTATGCCAGCCAAAAGACAAGCGGTCACTAATCCGAACAACACACTCTACGCAACCAAACGCCTCATTGGGAGACGCTTTGATGACCCCGAAGTACAGAAAGATTTGTAAGTTTAAACTATGAGTCCGACCACCTCCTTTTTCTTCTCCTTTTTCATCCTCTTATTAGGGGGGGGCAAGCACCAAAGGTGTAGAGGTATTCTTTAGTGAATGCATGTTTTCCTTATTATTCTTATTCTTTCTAAGTAGTCTATGGAAGCCCATAGATTACTTTAGGCTTTTTATGCAATTTGGCACAGTGATCGAGGATTCTCATCTACCTTCACAGCAATTTTGGTGTATGCCACTCAAGCCCTCTAACACCAACAATATGGCATATTTGTACATACATTTACAATATGTCCAGAGTAGAGTGTTGTTGAAAAGTGATTGCACTTTACTCTGTTTCTTTGGGTCAAGCCGAATTCAGCAGACATGATGCTAACTTCCGCCATATTGGATTTTCTGCCACTTTTAGTTTTTTCAAAAATACTTCTCTCTCTTCTTCTCCTACAAACTGAATTACAACATTGTGAGACTATCCTGGAAAAAAATAGGTTCTTTGAGTGTTTTAAAAAATAAGGGACAGTTTGTCCATAATATGCAAACGAATTTGATGGCTAAGCTGCCTAACAGGAACTGAAGGCATATCTCGGCAATGGTGTGATGTATTCTTACCAAACTTATAGATAACTGAAAGACGTCACCCTCAGGGCCGTTTTTTAATTTTTTTTTTTTATTTTGTAATTGACCTTTTAGGTAGCTCTGAAATTAGCCAATTTGTAAAACTGCTCATAACTTTTGAACTGCTTAACATAAAATCAAGATTCTTATTTCTCTTGATTGGATTGAAAATGTTGCGTGTTGCTGCAATAACGAATTTGTCATTTTGCAAGCAGGAAGTTGGCCAGTTTAAATTTAAAGTGTTTTTTGCTGCTTCTCCTGCAAATTTTGTCAAAAAACATGAAATGGGGGTGGCACACTAAA
The DNA here is from genome assembly GCA_024331685.1 of Stegophilus panzeri. Lineage (NCBI taxonomy): Eukaryota > Metazoa > Chordata > Actinopteri > Siluriformes > Trichomycteridae > Stegophilus > Stegophilus panzeri. The sequence goes on along the minus strand of JANDJT010000217.1, from coordinate 4,824,890 downwards.
AAGAGGAGATATTTTAATGAAAAATGAAAGAGAGTGGGGAAAGGCGGGACTGAAGGTACTGCATGTAAAGGGAAACGATTTACATGTTCCTATGTATGATTGAATAGTTGTGTTTTAAACTTATTTGAACTTAATGAATGCATGTGCAGCTGACTTGTTTTTGATTAAAATAAACAAAATTGTAACTTTTATATATCAATTATATCATTTAAAACAACATTCAGAATGTTTACATGGACAACAATAATCCGATATTAACCCGATTAAGACAATACCCTGATTAAGAAACTACCATGTAAACATCGATTATTGATTATCTTAATCCGGTTAAAGTCATACTCGAAGTAAACACAAATCAAATTAAGACGTGGAGTATTCCTATTTTAGTTGCATTATCGACGTGCATTACAGACATGTACACACCTTAATCACACTTTTAACGTGGTGTGGGAGTTCTCCACCATAACATTTCCACCACCGTGCTTCACAGTTGCTATGAGATGTTTCTCCTAAAAAGCTGTCTTTGGTCTGTGCCAAACATGTCTGCTATTACTGTGGCCAAACAATTCTATCTTTGATTGTATGTCCAGAGCACATTATTCCAAAAGGCCTGGTCTTTGTCTATGTGCTCATTAGGAAACTGTAATCTTACAAAGGCTATTTCCTGGCATGCCTCACATGCAGGTCAAATTTTGTGCAATCTCTTTCTGATTGTAGAAGCATGCACTCTCACACCAACAGTTGCAAGACTTACTAGCAGATCCTGCGATCATAGCATGATGACACCACACGCTTTGATAGCAAAGGGAACATCAGACACTAGATATGAGAGGGGTATAAGTAAGACAGGTTCCACTTGCATTCCCTAAGCAGTTTCTAACCACTGGCACCCAATTTGATTTCTGATTTTATGGAGTTGAAGGTGTGATAAATTTAGGGATGTACTTACTTTTTCCATGCAACTGATGTTTTTTATATATATATATAAAATTATTATGCGTGTGTGTGTGTGTGTGTGTGTGTGTGTGTGTGTATATATATATATATATATATATATATATATATTTGTATATATTTGTATATTTTATAATTGTTTGTTTTGTGGTTAATTTAAATCATGGAAATTTCTACAAAATGTCAATTTTATGTGTAATTTGATATAGTCTATCAGCTTTATTAATAGGCACCGTTTCAAAGAGGTTCAAATGTTTCATGTTTTGTAGATGCATTGGTGAGATACATCCTCGCATCCTGTTTTTTTTCATTTGCCTGCATATTACAGAAGAGCAGTTTTGAGTATAAATATTCCTTTGATAATGGCTCAGATTTGGTCAGAATGTACCTTAGACCCTCCCCACTCAGTGTGCCAAATGTCAACTTTTTATCATACAGTTTTATGCGCTGCCATAGACACCCTAGCTAGAAGAACAGCACCTTTGGTGCTTGGCCCCCTAATAATAAGTGACAGTTATTAATATTGCCACTATTAAGGAGGGTGTTATGCACAATGATCAAAATAACTGTGTGGTTCTTCATTTACAGAAAGAATGTCCCATATAAGATAGTACGTGCATCCAATGGAGATGCCTGGATAGAGGCTCATGGAAAGCTGTACTCTCCTAGCCAGGCTGGGGCCTTTATTCTAATGAAGATGAGAGAGACTGCAGGTAAGAGTCCCTTAAAAAAAAATTTCACAATATGATTTCTAAAAATAATTTCTATAATGACAGGCATGGATGTGTGTTCATTGTGTTAATTATTACTCTTTTTCAGAGAACTACTTGGGCCATATGGTGAAGAATGCTGTTGTGACTGTACCTGCCTATTTTAATGATTCTCAGAGACAGGTAAATACTGCGCAAAAGCCTAATATATTTTTTATTTTAAAGTTTTATAGTGAAGAGTGAAGGGTCTATTAAGCCAATCAGTTTGGTACTCTATTAACTATTAGCTATTAACTTGTTGAGGCACAGTGAATGTGCAACATTATTAGGCTATACAGCGTAACTTTTAAAAAATATATATATATATATATATATTTTTTTATATAAATATCTCTAAGAAACCTCACTATAAAAATGAAGCCCTTCAAAAGCAGTAGTCACTGTCACATCCCCATACAACCTAAGGCTAGCTAGCTAGCCGCTATAAATTAATGTCAGTGGTAGTTGGCAAGATGGTGTGATGCTGTTGGTAGCCAATTGCTTCAGCTCTTGTCGCAAGAGACTTTATATCTTAACTGTATTTTCTATATTAGGGTTTTTTTTCTACTTGCTTATCTGTCGCTTTTCATTCTTCAGCTCTTCTTTTTCTTATGTTCTAATTTTCAGTCTGTTTAGGCACGCAGTGTTTTTTTGTTATTATATGCTCTGAATGGAGAACCAAGGCGGTCAGCGCCGGTCACTTCATGTACACACACACACACACACACACACACACACACACACGATCAGGTGTTGGCACTTTGAAGATCTGCACCACACTCCGGAATATGGTTCAGTATTCCTGAAGAACTGTTGAGACAGTACAGAGGATGCAGAGCTGGATCCAGAACAAAGGCAAAGAGGAGACACTATAAGCCCTTTATTCCTTCCATCATCATGGAAAAAGTTAGGTCTCTTGGCATGAAGCTGGATAATCTTGGAACACTGACTTGGACCCAAAGGGAGTATCAGGAGTGCAGTGCGCTTTATTTCATTGTGACATGGCTGCACAAGGATATTCTGGACTTTAATGCTTCCATCTCCCAGCTTTCAGGCAGTGAGGGCAGACTGAGACACTGGACTGAGTGGTAAGAAGAGATGTGGTCAGGTCGCACTGAGAACAAATGGTGTAACCCGGAACATGATACTGTGAAGGTGGGTCAGTGTTGCCCAGATGTTCAACTGTTGGCTGTTGGTTACGTCCATTTTATCTTCCCAGGGAACTTGTTTGTCATTGTGGTTAGTGTTTACATCCCCCTGCCAGCTGATGCCTAAGCACTCAGCTATCGTGAGACTCCAAATTCGGTGTCTGAACTTTTTCACTGTCATTTCTGGAGATTTTAATTATGCGTCACTCTCCAGTACATTACCAAACTTCCACCAGTTTGTCAACTGTGTTACTAGAGAGAACATAACACTGGATCTCTTGAATGCAAGTGTGAAAGGTACATGCATTTCATTACATACATGATGACTTGCCATCATTGATGGAACAATGAATTCTACATTATACTAGCGAATTCTGAAGGAAAATGTCGGGACATCTGTCTGTGAACTGAATCTCAAGAGAGAGTGCGGCATGCAGCAAGACAACGACCCTATGCACACAAGTCATTCTACCAAAGAATGCTTAAAGAAGAATAAAATTAATGTTTTGGAATAGCCAAGTCAAAGTCCTGACCTTAATCCAATAGAAATGTTGTGTGAAGACCTGAACCAAGCAGTTCATGTGAGGAAACCCACCAACATCCCAGAGTTGAAGCTGTTCTGTACTGAGGAATGGGCTAAAAGTGCTGGATTGATCAACGGTTACTGGAGGTGTTTAGTTGCAGTTATTGTTGCATAAGGGAGTTACACCAGATACTGAAAGCAAAGGTTCACATTCTTTTGCCACTCACAGATATGTAATATTGGATCATTTTCCTCAGTAAATAAATGATCAAGTATAATATTTCTCATTTGTTTTAATTGGGTTCTCTTTATCTACTTTGAGAAATCTGATGTTTTAGGTCATATTTATGCAGAAATATAGAAAATTCTATTATAAATTCACAAACTTTCAAGCACCACTGTAGCTTAAATGTTAGCTGCTTTTTGTTAGTAACTTGTAGTGTAGCTAACTACTTTTTTAAAGGATAGCTTGCCTATAGCTTAACTTCAAACTATGAGTAGGTTGTAGCTTGAAAGGCTACAGTTTCAAAGTAGCTTCACCAACACTGCTACGGACATCTGTGATATTTATCGTCAATTCGCACAGAATAATCGATTTCCGTAGAAATTGCTGAGATGAACGTGTCTTCGACGTTTACGTGTTGGAAACCCATCACAGCAACCCTGTGCGTCATACATAACATGATGCTGCATCTTATTTTTTTGATAATACAATGTGTGCACAGACAAAGCAAAAGATGAGTCACAGCTGAAACTTTGTTTAATTTCAGTTTGGGGAGAATGATGTTATCGAATGTTTGAACAAATGGTATTCTATTTGGGAGGAGATTTTTCAGGATGTATATGATATCTCTCTCTGTCAAAGTGGTGTTTGGCGACTGGCCTAAATTTCGAGAACGAATCAACTACCTAAAAAAAAAAAAATTTTTTTTTAAAAAGTGGTCTGGAAAAAGCTAACAAGCTGAATTTGTTCTTCAAAGGTTCAGCATGAGCCCCCCCCCAACCAAATCTCCTCCACTCCCTCACCACCACCCTTTCCCAGCTCCCTCCAAGAGCAAGCCTCTTTTTCCACCCTTTTGTCTACACCGGGTCTCCCTTGCTTATATCTCAATTATTCACCAGCCCTCATGCTTACAGCCTTTCATACCTATACCTTTCCCTATTACTCCACCTGACCCAACAGCCATCCTCAAGGGACTCCCAATTCTCACGAAATCTGATGAATCCTGTCAAAATCACTCCCAGGCTACTGAATGTTGTAAGATAAGCTCCTTGGACAATTGTTTGACCATTATCCGCTATACATATCCATATGCACTGCTGCTTTACTTCTATTTTCTTTCCCATATTCACTATATGCAAATATATATATTTCATATTATTGCTGTTTAATGTTCACATTGTTGACAATATTTGAACTGCACTGCCATTTTGAATCAGCTGCTTATATGTACAATGTTTATACCCCACTGCACTACCAGATCACACTCTTATACTGTATTCTTTCTCTCTCTCTATCTCTCTCTCTCTCTCTCTATATATATATATATATATATATGTGTTTGTTTGTTTGTTTATTAAAAATGTTAAAATACTTTGCTGCAGTAATAGGTGAATGTCCCTCTGGGATGAGTATAGTAAAAAAATTAATTGTCACAAGGGGCAATCGTAATATTAAGATAGTGAATTTGCACTAAAGTAAATCCATGATTTGATGTCATATTGTAGCTTAAGACATAATTTGTGTGTTGTGGTTTCTGTTTTGAGATGCACTCAACAACCAAATTATTACAAACTTTAAAACTGTGCATTCAAAAATGCTTTTTTGCTCACAGCTGTTCTAAAGGCTGTTTATTTGGGTTATCATAGCCTTTCAGAAAATTTTCTGAAATATTCAAACCACCCTGTCTGGCACCAACGAACATGCTATGGTCAAAGTCACAGGCATCATGTTTTTTACTCATTCTGGTCTTTGATCTTAACCTTAGCTGAGGCTCTGGACTCATGCTGCTCCCTCATGATAGGCTAGTTAGCTTTTGCATGAATATATAGATGTACAGTACAGGGTTTCCTGCTAAATTGGTTGGTGAATGTATATTACAGTAGGTGGACAGCGTTCTCAAAATTTGCTGTAGGTATCTGGGTGGGTTTGAGACGTCTGGCCTTTTTTTTTTTTTTTTTTTTTTGGGTGGTCCTATTTTGGCCCTGCTTTAGCCCACCAGAATACAAATGAATAAATAAATTTAATTGAACAAACAACACAAAATTTATTCAACTTCTGGTCCAGAAGGATTTTTTAAATTTCCTTATCAGGGTTCCCATCCTGATATTACTGAACCAATTTGTCACCCTTCAGTTTGTCAATGCCAGTCTTCTTTATGATTTTTTTTTTTTTTTTTTCTTCACACATAACTTCATTCTTTTTTTTTTTTTTTTTCTTTCTTTTTTTTTTTTTTCTTCCTTCCATGAGTTTTGTATGACCAGTATCAATAATTGTTTTTTGTAACTATATTTACTGACCAATATTATGAAGCACTTGTGACCTGTTCACTTTTATTTGTATAAACCAATATGTTACAATGATTACAGGCAACCAAAGATGCTGGCCAGATTGCAGGTCTAAATGTGCTCCGAGTCATCAACGAGCCTACAGCAGCTGCTCTGGCATATGGACTTGATAAGACTCAGGACAAGGTGTAAGTGTGCGAAACACACTTGTCAAACAATGATTTACAGTTCGCATTTTGCAACTTATTTAATAATGTCTTCTCATCACCTTGCAGTATTGCAGTGTATGATCTTGGAGGAGGCACATTCGATATCTCGGTCTTGGAGATCCAGAAAGGAGTTTTTGAAGTGAAATCTACCAATGGTGACACATTCTTAGGTGGTGAAGATTTTGATCAGTATCTGCTAACGCATATAGTGAAAGAGTTCAAGAGAGAGGTTTGTATGCATTTCTTTGCTTATACAAAAACACAAGTATATACCTAGATAGGTAAAGTTTGTCTCGACAGTCTGAAAGTGTGAAACTGTATCATAAGTTTGAGGATATTTTGAAGTTGAGAGAAAGAAAGAAACTGTGACACAGTTACTGGTAGAAACATACATGACAAATGGGGTGATTCATGTAGAATGTTATATGGAGTGAGAAAGTGACAAGTACTGTAGGTAGATGGAGTGAGCATGTTATTACTAGAAAGACAGAAGGAGTGAGAGTGTGATACATGTAGGTTGAAGAAAAGAAATATCGAGTGAGACTTGAAACTAATCATGTGGTACTTGCCAGCGCTGCTCGGGCAAATAAGTTGTGCCCAGTTGGCACGTGTTTACAGTTTGGTCTGTATCTCATGAATCGAGTCCTACAAGCAAATTTCTGTTTTTCACAGATCTCTCTGGTTCTTTCAAACAAAAAACCTTAGCCGTTTAGAACCACAAAACTTTGACAAAATAAATAAAAACAAAATAAATTTGCAAAGGTTTCAAACAAACTTCTTTCACGTTGTCATTATGGGGTATTGTTTGTAGAATTTTGAGGAAAATAATGAATTTAATCCATTTTGGAATAAGGCTGTAACATAACAAAATATGGGAAAAGTGAAGCGCTGTGAATACTTTCCGGATGCATTGTATATGGTAATCTGTAAGTGGATTTCTGATGTTCTGATTAAAATAAAAAATGCTGTCATTGGCTAATCAGTTTCAGCAGAGGTTTGACTGTTAACATTTGAGATATTGTCATGAAACCTAGAGATTGGTTTGGGTGGGGACCTAATAGTACTGGATCACACCTGCTAAATTCTGACTCAAATTTGTCACTGGGGCCACTACTCATGTTTGTTCACACAAAACAAAGCATATTTCTTGGAATGTAATGTGTACAGTTAACTTCTTTAGCGTGATTCTTTTGTTCAAACCATACAGAATTAAGTTTTGGCGCATTTAGCTTCATGCAGTCAAAATGTTGATGATTTGCATAATGTGGGAAACCTGCTTTTGCAGTTTAATCCCAGGATTATTTTTGCCAATCTTCACAAATTTGGTGTCAAATTACTCAGGAGCAAGGGGAAGGTAGCCATTTTGAATTTTAAGAAAAACAGTTTTTTCCACTTTCTTCCTTCCAAATTTCATGCTTATTAGACAATATTTGTAAGACTGCATTGGGAGATGAACCTGAGCAAAACATTTCAAAACATTAAACTTGAAGGGTTCATCCATAACGTGCTAAAGAAATTTGACAGTGAAGTTGTAATGAAGTAAGGGCAGCAATGGTGTGACTGATTTTGAACAAACTTTGTAGATGAGTACATTATCTTAAGATAATTATCCACCACCTTCTTAAGCTGCTTAAGAACTTAGATATTATTGATAAAATTCTGTGCAGTAGCTGTCATAAATGTACTTTTTAAGCGGTAGCATGTCAAGATGCATGTATTATTTACGAAGACACATTTTAAATGAGATAATGTTTTGATCTAGCTTCAGACTGTGGAAACGTGACAATTTTCTATATTAAGACCGCAATTATGAGTGTATCCTATTACGTATTGATTAACTCCTACTGAATCTAGAATGGACACAATTGCTGTTCTTCTGGATTATCAAAATGAATGTTGGTCTTATATTAATGAATATAAGTCTCCAACAATTCATGCTTTGTCTAAAGAAACAACTAGGTTTTAGCTGAAGTCAGCAAATTCACAAAGAAATTCAGAATGTGGCCCTGGTGGTCTGTGGATAATAATTACCGGGATTGAATGGGTAGACTTATTTTTTGTGGCTATGTATGTTAGTATAACAAACTTCAAACGCATTTAATTTATGTCTAGGCTTTTGTGATGTTTAGATTAAGATTATAAATAACTGCAACACCTCCTCTGCTAGTTAGACAGGGCTTATGTATATAACTGTATCTGGGATGACTAGCTTTGTTTAATGCTACATACTCATTTGGTTTATACAAGTTTCTGTTACACAGTACATTAAACTCCTTATCAGTAATAGTTTTATTAACAATAAGTGCTTTAGATGTAAGATCTAATATTTAACAGTCCTAGGTTCAGATTAAGTGTTGGCTGTGCATTCAGTATGATGTAATTGTATGTTAATTAGGTTACTCAAACAAATGTTCTGATTTATATTTCTACAATAGACCGACTCAACCTGAGTGAAGACTCAGTACAGCTAGCATACGGTTGGTTTAGCCTGCTTCTCTGCTCCCTGGCCTTGGCTCTGGATTTGTCAATGATTAAGCCTATTCTGAGACTATGCTATTCTGGTTATTGAAGTTCACACTTTCCTGAGTAGTTTCACATCATTGAAATTGGCAAAAAAAAAAAAAAAAAACTAAGTCGGTGGAGCTAAATGGTTTTGTTTGGGAGAGCCCAAGAAATCATGGTGAAAAGAATTTTGTTCATAGATGGTTTACCAGATATGGACCAAAACGTAAAACCCTGTGTTATAGCACCACCAGTGGGCCAGTTGGACCTCTAAATAGGGTTCCATGCAGTAAGTCAAAGCACTGGCAAAGGTCCAAAATAGTGTTTTCTTCACTAGCTTCTTTCCTGTTTTTCATACACAGAGGTTACTTAGACGTTCATGTTTAGGAAATTAGGACCTATTGTCTCACGATCTACGATGGTCATCTGTCTGTCTGCTGTGACCATACTAAATAGTATCTCAGGCAGACAGACAATGTTAGCAAGGTCAAATATCTGATAGTTTTTTGCAATAGCTTCTTCTCTGTATGAGGTATATTTTAAAGGTTTGTGAGGCATACAAATTAGTAACAAGAAGAACTAGACTTATTGGCAGTGGAGGCACCCTTACTAACACCACTGGCATCAAGTTCTGCTTGGTCCTAATTATACACATTTCAAAGTGTGCAACATTTCAACTTGTAATTTCCCCCTTTTTTAAATTTTTTTTTATTATTATTATTATACAATGCTATGTAATGTATTACTTTTGCCCATGCTCTGTTTTCCTTTAGTCCGGTGTGGATTTAACCAAAGACAACATGGCATTGCAGCGATTGAGAGAGGCAGCTGAGAAGGCCAAATGTGAACTTTCTTCATCTCTGCAGGTTGGTTTCTGTTTGTATTTTTTAGTTCATTTATGGTACGTTTACACAACATTTTATGTCCTAAAAAAAGAAAAGTTTTGCCTTTACGTTTTTGAAAGATTTCGCGTACAGATGACAACGTTGTCAAAATGATCCCTATTCACATGGATTCGCAAAAACGACTAAAAACGCTGTATTATGTATGCCAGGCCAGTAGTTGGAGATGTCACTCTGTAAAGATATACTATGTGCCTGTGCACATATGCATCCTTCCACAGCACGGTACATAGATGCCGCTTTGGCCCATTGATGCGATACGTCATCAACGTGTTTGTCATATTGATCCAGGCAAGACTGCCCTATAACACCAATAACAATAAACAAATACGAGTGAATGGGGGAGCTGCAGTTTTTGTGGATTAAAAGCGCAATAATGTTTACATTTCTCAAACGATTTCAATGGATTATGATCTATGTAGAGTACCAAAAAAGTTCTGTCTCCAGTTACTTATCTCGATTTATTTGGAAAATTATTAAATGTCATAAGAAACTGTTGAAACTCGCGCTTGTCAAGCTTAGATTTGGCTTATTTTTCTTGGTTAATAAATGCTGACCTCCCTAATGTAATATAATTTAATGTACATGAAATGTGCATAAAGTGTTGGGGTTTTTTTCATTGTGGAAATGGATTTTTCTGTCTTCAGCCCCATCGTCTAGCTTTTCTTGTCCTCCTGGTCAGAATTCTGTTAAATACTGAAAAAAATCTAGTGTATCTTTAAGTACTAATAATTAACCATCATTGTGCCAAAATGGAACAAAATCGGCAAACACAAATCAAATAGTAAGACACTTAATAGTAAGTAGTCAGTGATCTAAATATGCAGACCAAGCAAAGTATTTCAACAGATCAGACTGAGGACATTAAAATTACTGTAGCGAAGTCAACATGCAAAATAAAACTGACCATAGTTCAGAGAGACTCAAGTTTTTTTAAACTTGAATCATCTTGCCTTCTGTAGCAGGTCTTCTGTTGTGGTTTATTAAATCACATGCATTCATGTAAATTATTAAAAGATGTAAAAGTACAGATATTTTTGTCTTATTTTATTAGTAGCCATGAACTAATCACCAATGGTTAAGCTTTATATTTACAGCATTTGTGCTTATCCGGAGCAACGTATAGAAGTGCTTTTTAGTCTTTAACCAAAATACATCCTCATGTTTGTTCACTAGGTCAGGGACTAAGAATTCAATCAGTCTAAAAACACTGTTGGGGACATTGATACAGTATGAAAAAAACACAAGACAAGGGGTTTTTTGTTGTTGTTGTTGGATTTTAACTTTTATTTATTTATTTATTTATTTTTGTGAACCACATTTGGATTTTGGCATGAGATTATTTATATTACATTTTGAAAATACTTAAACAACTGTGTCCCAAATAGGAAACACTGGTAGTGACAAAATATGGAGGGTTATCAATAATATTGTGTGTTTTGATTGTGATGTTATTGTATTGCAGATAACAGTGCTGGTATATTCAGTGCTAGGAATGTCATGATACCAAAAATCTAGTAGTCGGTACCGATACCACCAAAAGTACACAATACTCGATACCAAAGTCGATACCACGGTG
>JANDJT010000217.1:4796561-4813716 GCA_024331685.1 Stegophilus panzeri | reverse complement strand
TAGGACCGTCTTTCAGGTGCTTCGCCAAATTCCAGGTGTTTCCTCGCTTTATTTGAAATGAACGATAGCATCGGTTGTACACCAGCTTCAGAGCATCAATTACATGTTTGTTGTCACCTGCCTCGAGTGTGAAGTATTTCCATATTTGACTTACCACATTTCCTCTCAGAGTTGGGGCGGAGCTAAACTTCTGTAGTTTTTCCTGTGTGCTTGTAGTTGTTCTTCTTCTTTACCACTTGTGGACCAACTAAAACACTTACGTGTATTTGCAGCCCCATCAGGTACGGAAGAATTGCAACTGCGGTACCGTCATTACAAACGGTACCTACGCTACTGCAGAAAAAGAAGCACTGTCACGTTTTAAGAATGTTGGTACCGACTCAGTACCGAAGTGTCGGTTCTCGTGACATCCCTATTCAGTGCTACTAAAAATAATTTTCTGTATCAAAGGTTTTAGAGTATTTCTTTATTGCATCCCATATTAGTCCTAATTCCTTCCATGTTAATTAGATTTTTTTTTTAAAATACACCTTGATCTGAAAACCAAGATTTATTGTATTGTCTGACTTTTTCCAAATAAAGAATTAAACTTTCTCTTGCCACACAGACTGACATCAACCTGCCTTACCTAACGATGGATAGCTCTGGTCCCAAACACTTGAACATGAAGCTTACCCGTTCCCAGTTTGAGGGTATTGTGGGAGATCTAATTAAAAGGACTGTGGCCCCATGTCAGAAGGCCATGCAAGATGCTGATGTTTCTAAGAGTGACATTGGAGAAGTCCTGCTCGTTGGAGGAATGACTCGTATGCCGAAGGTAACTACTTCCAGAACTGTTCAGAAAGTACAGTGTGTGCGATGAACCATAGGTTTGAGAAAGGGTGTAGCAGCATTCAGTTCCTTGTAAGTGCAGTTTGGTCCTATTGGTATTGAAGTAATTTGTGAACATGTTTTTTAAAAATAAATAAATAAATTCAGATGGCAAATGGTATCAGCTGCATTTTAGGAATCCAGTTTATTTGAGCCAGCTCTTATTTTAGTTACTGGAAACAACTTATTTATCTGTTGTGTTTTTTTTTTTTTTAACTATCTCTTGTGAATGTTGAAGCATGCTATATAAATCACATGACTCTCATCAGTAATGGCACAAGGAGCTGTCTCATTATATTTACATTTATAGCATTTGGCAGACTCACTTATCCATGACCTTCTGGTCAGAAGTCCAATGTCTTCACCACTGAGCTACTGTAACACTGCCCATCATTAAGTGTACATTGTGTAACTGCCTAATCCATTGTTAAAATATAACAACAATTTCAATCTAAATATGAAACTGAAACATTTGTTTCTGATTGAATTTGTGCTATTCTGAGTTACACTTCTTGCTATCAAAAGGGAACTGGAGCTATTTACATTGTTGCATTGTCTCTATTTTGCTATCTCCATTTTCTATTATGTAGTGTTAATTAAAGAAGTAAAAACTGTGGAAAAAATTTGGTTGTGAAAAGACTATGAGGGGGCGGGGGGGAAACGTCTTTGATGAGGCTGTGAGCCTCTAAGAGTTTGCAGAACTGAAGTTTTTTTTTGTACCACATCAACAATGTCATCAGGACCCACTGGTCTAGTAGAATTGCTACCCATTGTTGGTGTACATAGTGGTTGTGGGAAATGTTTATAGCCAGACCCACAGGGTAAATGGGGGTGTGCGTGGAACCTGTGTGCATGTTTTTGGTACTCCTCAATAACTCGTACTAGCATACTCCAAATGTTGTCTAGTCTGGTAATATATTTATATTTGACGTAAACATCACATCATTGCAGTGTAAGATTGTGTAGGGAGAATTAAATGATTATCATACAAGCCTAATCACTATTGTTGCATCCTTAATTAAGTGTTTAAATACTATGCAAGTTGTTTGTTTCTACCTTTTAGGTTCAGCAAACAGTACAGGATCTCTTTGGTAGGGCCCCCAGTAAATCTGTTAACCCAGATGAAGCTGTGGCTATTGGCGCAGCCATCCAAGGTGGTGTGTTGGCTGGAGATGTGACAGATGTGCTCCTGCTGGATGTCACTCCACTCTCTTTGGGAATTGAGACTCTGGGAGGTGTGTTCACCAAACTTATAAACCGGAATACAACCATTCCCACCAAAAAAAGCCAGGTAATTTTCCTGATCAAATGACAATTCAAGTTAATATTGATTAATAAGTAATTGATTTATATAATGTATAATATTATAATTAATTTCTATAATAACTGTGGTAAAAATGTAACCATTTTGAACTTGACTTTGCATTAATTTATGCGATGGAAAATTCACAAAATCCTGGCAGGACTGAGTACCGATATGTGCAATGCAAGATGCCTCATTCTCCTGCAAAAATTGCATACACCTAACATTTGACAGTACAAAATTCAAAAGCCCCATGGTGGACAACTTAAGCGGAGTGCTAAAATTATATACATCTTCATGTTGTTGTTTTTGTTTTTGTCCTACAGTGAAAATTATTTTTATTTCTTTTGTTCAGCTGAGGCAATGTCTGTTAATTTGCACGATTATGTTTTTAGCTGATTTGCTGAATATGGTGAAACCTACAGTTTCCAAAATTGGTGTCACCAAAATTGGTGTCAAAATTCGTAGGAGGAGGCTTTAATAACCATCAAGTTGCATTACCTCTCTTGAATTTACTCAGGTGTTTTCTACTGCTGCTGATGGGCAAACACAAGTAGAAATTAAAGTTTGCCAAGGTGAGCGTGAAATGGCAGTGGATAATAAGCACCTTGGACAGTTCACACTGGTAAGTCATAGTATACATATATAAAAATTGAGGTTGTATTCATATGAAAAGACTAAACAATTATTAAAATGGAATGAAGTACTATTTTATTCTGATGTATTTATGATTACATATGCAAATCAGTGTGGCTTTAATTACATGAGCTCTTAAAGGAGCGCATTAGGTGGCTCTGGTTATTTCTTGCCTTTGTCTGTTTATGAGGTATTTAAAAGAAAAGTAGTTTGTTAACTTAAGTAAAATAACATTACAAATTAGAGAACTATTACTAATTTAGTACATGATCTGTTACTGTTAACAGATTGGCATCCCTCCTGCTCCACGTGGAGTTCCACAGATTGAAGTTACCTTTGATATTGACGCCAATGGAATTGTGCACGTTTCTGCTAAAGACAAAGGCACTGGACGTGAACAGCAAAGTAAGATTTGAGGTTTGCCATAAAGGTTATTTTTTTTAAAAAAAGATCCTCAGGAGAATTTATGGAATTGTTTAATTTTTTTTACTTTTTTTTTTTTTTTTTTTTTTTTTTTTTTTTTTTTTCCAGTTGTCATCCAATCCTCTGGTGGCCTCAGTAAAGATGACATTGAGAACATGATTAAGAATGCCGAAAAGTATGCAGAGGAGGACAGAAAGAGGAAGGTACATCAGCCTCTATAATATGGTATTAGATATACAGGCCCTTGCGAAAGTATTGGAATGGCAAGGCAAATACTTTTTGTTTTTGCTATGCACTGAAGGCATCTGGGTTTGAGATCAAAAAATGACACTAGATCAGAATCTATTGTGGCTTCTGCTTGGTTGGAATGAAAACCTGCACCTACACCGGCCTTTTCCGGATAAGATTGGACACCCCTGCTGTATAGCAAAAAAACTTTTTTATAAAAAAAAGAGAGAGAGAGAGAGAGAGAGAGAGAAAAGGAAATTATTACATTGCCATTCCAATACTTTTGGAGGGATCTTTTTAAATATAGACTATTGACACAAATGAAGGCTTTGAGCTTTTTTAAAAAAAAAAAAATTAAAAAAGGATTTTAAATTATCTATGAATTAATTATTCAAAACTTTTGACCTCTCTTGTAAATATTCATTCACTGTCCTCTTTAATAGGAACATGTGGATACCTGCTCATTTATGCAGTTACCCATTCAGGCAGCATGTGGCAGCAGCACAATGCATAAAATCATTGATACAGGTTAAGAGCTTCAGTTAATGCTCATGACACACATAAGCATGGGGGAAAAGTATGATCTCTGTGACTTTAACTGTGGCATGGTTGTTGGTGCTGGGTGGGCTGGTTTGAGTATTTCAGAAACTGCTGAGCTCCTGGGAATTTCACACACAACAGTCTCTAATGTTTACACAGAATGGTGCGAAAAGCAAATTACATTGTGTGAGTGACAGTTCTGTGGATGGAAATGCTTTGTTGATAAAAGGTTTGAGGAGAATGGCCAAACTGGTCTGAACTGGCAGTAAGTCTGTAGTAACTCAAATAAGCAGTCTTTACAACTGGGTTGAGCAGAAAAGCATTTCGGAACACACAACACATCAAATCTTGAGGTAGATGGACTACAACAGCAGAAGACCACATCAGGTTCCACTCCTGCCAGCCAAGAATAACAATCTGAGGCTATCATGGGCACAGGCTCACTGAAACTGGACAGTTGAAGACTGGAAAAAAAATTTTTTAGCCTCAGATTCCAGTTCTTGGCTGACAGGATTGGAGCCCAGTGTGCTCTTCTGCTGCTGTAGCACATACACCTCAAAGTTCAATGTTTTGTGCATGCTGAGATGCTTTTCTGCTCACCATGGTTGTAAAGCGTGATTGTGTGTGTGTGTGTGTGTGTGTATGTATGTGTGTGTGTATATATATATATATATATATAAGTTAAATCTCTATCTCCCTATATATCCCTCTTGGCAGCTGGAACCAATCTGGTCATTTTCCTCTGACCTCTCAACAAGGCAATTAGACCCACAGAACTGCTGCTTACTCTGTTTTTTGTTTTTCGCACCATTCTGTGTAAACTCTAGAGACTCTGTGTGTGAAATTCCCAGGAGCTCAGCAGTTTCTGAAATACTCAAACCAGCAAACCTGGCACCAACAATCATGCCACAGTTAAATTCAAGGTTAAAAATTTTTTTTTTTTTTTGGCCATTCTGTTTGATGTGAGCACTAACTGAAGCTCTTGATCTGTATCTGCATGATTTTATGCATTTTGCTGCTGCCACATGATTGGCATAAATGAGCAGGTGTTGCTATTGAAGTGGATGGTGCGTGTAGAACTCCACATTGGTTTAAACACTATTTCAGTTAATTATTGCATCATTTAAATGTTTTTTTTTTTTTTTTTTTCTTTCTTTTTTTTTCTTTCTTTTTTTTTTCTTTTGTTTTCTAGGATCGTGTTGAGGCTGTTAATATGGCTGAAGGCATTGTCCATGATACTGAGTCAAAGATGGAGGAGTTTAAGGACCAGCTACCTGCTGAGGAGGTGAAGCACATAGTTATTTACTATGTACACATTTTTGCACAAAGCACAATAAATAGTTATAACTAATGTAATTGACTGTGGGTTCCTCAGTGCAAGAAGCTTCAGGAGGAGATCGCTAAAGTGAGAGATCTTCTTTCACGGAAGGACGTTGAGACTGGTGAAAACATCAAACAGGCTGCCACAGCTCTACAGCAAGCATCTCTGAAGCTCTTTGAGATGGCTTATAAGAAGGTAATGTATAATGTAATTTGTCGATCTTTCTATTTTACAATATAACAAGGCTAAAATATAATGAATCTACAGTGAAAGGAATGCTGTGTGCCAAATAGGGGAACCACAAAGAACTTAAAGCTGGTATTCATCATTGAGCCCTTTCTACCACAGAGGGGTGAGATGATGTGAAAATAATTGTGAACGGGATCATTCTTAGCTAGTCCAATTTAAGGCTCTTTGTAAGTATATGAACAGTGATGACCTCTGAGGTTTGATTTATTTCATTTATTTAAAAAGAAAAGCCACAAAGAGCATGAGGTCAGTCCAAGAATCACCTTGTCTTGAGACTGAGTCTGTGTGTAGTATTTGTAGTTTCTTTTTAAGCAGTGCTGAAGGGAATTAATCTTTGCCCATCCATTGTTCTTGGCTTTCAAATCTGTCAACTGGAGTCATAAATCTTGACCAACACTGCCCTCTGGATCTATTCCTCATAATCAAGATCACATGCAGAAAATAAATAGCTTCTCTTGGTTCGGCTTTGAGAGTCTTGCACAGATGAGAAGTGAAATAGTGTTTGAAAGCTTGTAATTATTTTTTTTTTCACATTTTCCTGTTGTCTTTTTTTTTAATTTTTGAAACAAAAAACATAAGTTTTCTTATGTTGTAGATATTCCAATCTCACTTTATCATTTATAATTGATTGATAGACATGACCACCTCTCAAACCCCATATCTAAACTGTTACTCTGTGCTTGACACACTATTTATTTAATTTCTTATTTAATGTCATACTATTTTTATGTCAAATTTTTGTCTTAACAATGGTCACATTGATCCTAAAAACAAAAAAAAAATAGATCAGGATTTATAAATAAAGGTGTAATTTCCCTTTTGTTTTTAACAGGTATTTTAATAATTTTCAGTGTCATAAATGTATTTATGGCCAGTCGCAGTAGGACTTTTTAGTTATAGTAAATGGAATAAAAGAGTGCCACTCGTCGGTTTTAGTTAAGCACTGTGAATTGTGTTCACATGTTGTACATTAGTGGTCATCACGGATCTGCTGTGAATTCTGGGTGACATTAAATGTTGAACAGTAGTGTAGCTTATACTGTGCTCACTAGCTGGACACATACAATTGTATATAGAATGTCTTTATGCTGTAGTATACATTTCAAACATGTATACTACCACATGAGGCCCACATTTTGTTTGGCCCTCGGGCCTTGTGTTTGACACGTGCTACAGCATACAAAGATACTCTGTATACAGTTGTGTCTCCAACTTTGTGATGACAGTTTGGGGAAGGCCCACATATGGATATGATGGTCATGTGTCCAAAAATGTTCCAACATTTAGACCTCAACACCACTAACTTACAGCAGTTTTGTACCAGATGGTGCAGTATGGCATGGATCATCAAGTTAAACCCATTATTAATTTCTACTGCTAAGTGAACTGTACCATGCCAAGCCAACAGTATAACACAGCAGTCTTCAGCAGTAGTGTATTGATTTCCTGTTAAAGGTCCTTTTTTCTGGTACATTGAAAATAGTTATTTGAGGGATTTTTTAAAATCAAACTTAGTTTCAGACACATTTTTATTAATGTAAAGTTTAGCACTGATACAGTGGTGCTTGAAAGTTTGTGAACCCTTTAGAATGTTCTATATTTCTGCATGAATGACCTAAAATCAGATTTTCACAAGTCCTAAAAGTAGATAGAGAACCCAGTTAAACAAACGAGACCCATCATACTTGGTCACTTATTTATTATGGAAAATGCTCCAATATTACTTGTCTTTAAATGTAAAAAGTATGTGAAACTTTGCTTTCAGTATCTGGTGTAGTATCTAGTATCCATTTGTCCAGCAATAAGTGCAACTAAATGTTTCCAGTAACTGGTGATCAGTCCTGCACATTGGCTTGGAGGAATTTTAGCCCATTCCTCAGTTCTTTAAATAAAATGTGCTGCTCACTTGCATCTGATCGTCATCGCATTGATTGAAAACACCTGACCTCTAATTTCACCTTCAAAATAACTGCTAATCCTTGAGGTTCATGTGCGTTTGCTACTCACAGATGTGTAATATTGGATCATTTTCGTCAATAAATAAATGACGAAGTATAATATTTTTGTCTCATTTATTTTAATTGGGATCACTTTGTCTACTTTTAGGCCTTGTGTGAAAATCTGACAGTTTTAGGTCATATTTATGCAGAAATATAAAACAGATTTTAAGCAAACTTTCAAGCAACACTGTTTATTTTTGCTGCTGTTGTAAAACATGGTCAGTGCAGGTTTTAAACAAAACCTTTTAAGAATTTGTTCTTTTTACTTAAGAAATTGAGGTAATGTTAAGGAACATTTCAGTTATGAAGATAATTTTCACTGATACATGGTGTTATCACAAGTGTAAAGCTATTTTTAATAGGAGTTTGCACCTATTTTTATGGCTATGTGTTGAAGTATTTTATTATTTCTTCTAGCTGTGCCAACAAATAGTAAAATACAACAAAATATTTTCTAACATTTACCTTGCTATTTACAATATTTTAATCTTTTCTAGATGGCATCAGAGAGAGAAGGCAGCACTGATGGTTCAAGCGGTACGGAGACAGGAGAGAAAAAGGAGGGACAACAGTAGAGCCAGTAGTGGTGGTTATCCTGGCACTGAAGTACTTGGAATTGTAAACAGTCTTGATCAACTCGTAGTCTCCAGTTATTCTTACATACTGCTTTATCACAATACCATGCATTTGTTATTGTATTACCATCCTTCAGAAATTAATTTCATATGCATCCTTTTCAAGTTACTTTGGTCAAATTATTGTTGTAATTTTTCTTATAATTGTGTTGTCTGTTACTGCTTTTGTGACCTTTGTATTAAAATTTGTAAATTAAATGTTTTCCGCCACACTCCCATCAAATCATTTTTTTTTTGTTTGTTTGTTTTTGGTTTTTTGGGGGGTTTTTTTTGTTTGTTTTTTGTTGGGGTTTTTTGGCACTTCAACTGAAGGTTAAGATAAAATCAAATAAATGTGCTCTGATAGGCTAAGTGACTTAAGATATCTTCTGTAACTGCCTGTATACTTTGCCGTGAAAAAGTATTTGCTCAAGTGACTGACAGGATTGCCTTTATTTTTGCAATTTGTCACACTAAATGTTTTCAGATCCTCATATAACATGGAGGAAGCCTCCAAAGCAGTACATGCAAACTTTACGCACACAGGGTGGAGTCAGGATTCGAATCCCCAACCCCTGAGGAGCAAGTCAAATGTGCTAACCACAAGACCACAAAAATGGCATGGACACAAATGATGGGACCCTTAAATTAATATTTTGTTGCACAACCTTTCAGATTCAGGGTCAGACCATCTCAAGTGGTCCAATAATTGTAAAGTTGGTTGCTTGACTGTTTATGGAAACCTCAGTATCAAGGCTCAGGGTGGAACATAAACTGATCTCTAAAGCACATTATTATTCCTTAGTCTTAGAACTTAAGTCCAAATGTAATGCTCAAGATTGCTCACAGTTCCACTTTTAGGGGCAAATTGTAATAGAATTGCTTCAATTCTCTGTAACTTTTTTAGGATGTCTCTAGTATAGTGTGCATGTAGAACACAAAGAAACAAAACAGCTTTTAACGGATCATTTCATTTATTGAAGGAACAAGGTTATGCAACCTTGGTTATGCCCATCTGGAAAAAGTAATTGCCCCTTTACTGTAACTGGTTGTCCCACTTTTGGCAGCAATAACTGCAACCAAACCCTGATAACTAGAGAGCAGGCTTTCTCATTATTGTGCAGGAATTTTGGCCCACTCTTCTCTGCAGAAATGTTTTAATTCAACCACACTGTAGGGCTTTCCAACATGAACTCCCTATTGGAAGTCTTGCCACAGCATCTCAATGGAGTTCAAGTTAGGAGTTTGATTAGGCCACTACAAAACTAATTTTGTTTCTTTTATGCCATTCAGAGGTGGACTTGCTCTTGTGCTTCAGGTCATTGTCTGGCTGCATAACCCAGTAGTGCTTGAGTTTCAGATAACAGAATAAGGACTGGATATTCCCCATTCAGCATTTTCTGGTAGAGGGCAGAATTCATGTGCTTGTATATGAAGTGGCCTAGGCCCTGAAGCAGCAAAGCATCCCCACATGGTCACACTACTACCACCATGTTTGACTGTTGGTAAGATCTAAAGATTGCTGCCTCACTTCTCAAGGGTCCCACCAGAACCACTGCAATACTGGCCAGGAAATAAAATTTACTGAAGAGTGAATTTAAATGGATGTTCTCAGTGGAAGTGGCATTAAATAATTGAGATTGTAGCTTAAGTGTAATAGTAAACAAATTACTAGTTTACTTGCTTTGGTGATTATTTTTTTGTAAAAATAAGTATATTTGTATGATGGTGCACTTCTATTAGCTCATACTACAAACTGGGGTGTGGTTGATTGATGTTGAAGCAACTGTTGTAACGTCATGCTTAAGCTTTACTCAGGATTTTTTTTAGACATCTACGGTAAGAAGTAATTAGCTTTTTGCAGCATTGTGGGTCAATTATGGCCCATTATTCTTAGTGGGATTTGCCCATTCATCCACAAGATCTTCACGGAGGTTTGACCCTGATGGCGGATGAGAAGGCCTGGAATGTAGTCAGTATGCTATGTAAATGTTTAGACACAATGTAGGCTATTTTAACTGAGATTAAAGACTAAAGTGATACTAAATTTGCCTCCTTTTAAATTAACACTAAACAGCTTCAAAGTCTGTGTGAAATTTTACTTACGCTGTGATAATTTTTTCCCTTGAGATCTTCCAAGGTCTTTGAATTTTGGTGCAATTTTTTTTTTTTTTTTTTTTTTTTTTTACACACAGTGTGTGTAAACCAGGAAGTTTCATCATACCAGCCTATATGGAAACCACTAAATAAACTCAGTTAAAATGCCCCGCTCTCCATTACCACTCGTGCTCACTTGTAAAACAAAGTTTGCTCAAATCCTGCTCTGACGTGAAATCTCTCCATAGTATACTTGTTTCTGTTTAATAAATTGCTTGAATAAATGCCTCAGTTACTAAACAGATGAGACAAAAATATCTCACTTGTTCGATTATTTATTGAGGAAAATGATTCAGTTCATGGCCAGATGTCCTGATCTTTTCCTTTAGAATTTGCTGGTATAATTCAGAATTCATTGTTCCATCAATGATGGCAAGCCATCTTAGCCCAGATATAGCAAAACAGGCCCAAACCATGATACTACCAGCACCATGTTTTACAGATGGGATAAGGTTCTTATGCTTGAATGCAGTGTTTTCCTTTCTCCAAACATAATGCTTCTCATTTAAATGAAAAAGTTACATTTTGGTCTCAGATGTTACCCTGGGTTCCTTGGTGATCTCATGAACTATTTACATCTTATAACACATCTTGTTCTTGGAGTGATCTTTGTTGGTTGAACACTCCTGGGGAATGTAACAATGGTCTTGAATTTCATCCATTTGTACACAATCTGTCTGACTGTGGATTGGTGAAGTCCAAACGCAGAGATGGATTTATAACCTTTTCCTACATAATGAGCATCAACAGCTCTTTTTCTGAGGTCTTCTGAAATCTCCTTTGTTTGTGCCATGATAGACTTCCACAAACATGTGTTGTGAGGATTAGACTTTGATAGATCTCTGTTCTTTAAATTAAAATGGGCCCTAAATCACCCCTGATTGTCATCCCATTGATTGAAAACACCGGTCTCTAATTTCACCTTCAAATTAACTGCTAATACTAGAGGTTCACATACTTTTGCCAATCACAGATATGTAATATTGGATCTTTTTCCTCAATAAATAAATGACCAATTGTATTTATTGTCTCATTTGTTTAACTGGGTTCTCTTTGTCTACTTTTAGGACTTCTGATGAAAATCTGATGTTTTAGGTCATATTTATGTAGATATTTACAAAATTGTAGAGGGTTCACAAACTTTGAAGCACCACTATTTTATCCAACACAAGGTCACAGGGAGCCTGGAGCCTATCCCAGGGGGACTCAGGGCACGAGGCAGGGGACACCCTGAATGGGGTGCCAATGCATTGCAGGGCCCAATCACACACCCACACAAACCCATTCACACACGACAGACAATTTCGAGATGCCAATCAACCTACAACGCATGTCTTTGGACTTGGGGAGGAAACCCACCTGTGGTATATACAGCACACCTTCCAGCCAATCAAAATTAATAAAACAGATGTGTTAAAAACAACATGTTAATTTTTTACACAACTGCATGTCTAGTTAAGGACAACATATTTTGTGTTGCTTTTAACACAGTGTGTTAGTACATTTAACACATGCTGTGTTAAACATTTCCACATTAAGATGTGTTAAAAATAAAACAAAAATAACAGATGTGCTGTTTATACTTAATCTCCTACATTACCCTAAAATGGAATTTGTTTGCTACAAGTCTACTAAAATACTCACAAAGTACACAAACAGTTGCATGAAATTCAGATGACATTTATTAAAATAATTTAAACATTTGACAGATGTAAGTTGATGCATCTTCTTACAAATCTCCCTGCCATCTGGGAAGACAAGAGTCCCACTGCTTTCCATTTGAAAAGCTGTAAAAGAGCAAAAAAAAGAGTTAGTTAGTTGTTAGCTACAAAATATGAACAAATGCCTTTTTGGGCTTTAACTGAGAAATTGCGTTACAGAATCACAAATTGTTTAATTTTGGAAATGTGACCTCCACTTTTGGAAATGTGACCTAATGAACAAAATGGCGCTACAGACTCACCAGGACACTCTAGCTAGCATCTAATCTAGCACCGCACTGACTATTTTTTATTTGCACAAACTAATTAATTCAACCAACATTACAGAGAGAGTGGAAAGCATTATAACCTACTGTAACCCCCAACCTCTCTTTTTGTCACGTTAACCTTGTAAAGAACTTTTGGCCTTGACATTACTAAGCTAGCCAAATTTCGTTAGCCACTAACTGTCTCCACCTGTTACCCATCATTAATGTTCAAACATGTGATTGGTGACAGCATCCAGCTAGCTAACCCTAACTCGGTGTCTCAGATAAGATGCAGACCCAGAGAATTATAAAATATCCCCAGTCCATATTTCACAGCCAACATAAACACTAGTAGTGTAACACTGAAGAAGCAGTACATGATAATCACCTCTGACGCCTTTGCGTTAAGTAAAGTTAATTATCACTCGTTGAGTTATTGTTTTCCAGTTAATACATTTTCGAGAGCTCCCCGACAAAATATCACAAACTCGGCCAGGCATTTTCAGCAGCATTAATGCTAAATAGTGATGAACGCTAACCTCTAGTCATTTCGTTTCCTCACCGCAGGACTCCGAACATACACTTTGGGCTGAGTTCAGAGTTGGATGGTCAGCAGCGCAGTCCGCAACGTGATTGGAGTCTAATCACTGAGAGCTGCAACAACTAATCGATAAAAATCGATAATAATCGATTATGAAAATCGTTGTCAACGAATCTTATTATCTATTAGTTGGTCTACGTGCGGCACGTTTACTCATTACGTTACTTCTGTTCCGAAAACATGCTTCGGAGAGAAAATATTAAAGTTGTGTCCCAAATGAAATACTATACACTTACACTATACACTGTGTACTCTATCGTCTAGTGTGTGGATTTTAGAAAGGTAATATCATCTCAAATAGAACACTAGCGGTATTTTTACTAACCGGAAGTATAAGCCGCTTCCTAGTCGACGGCGCACGATCTCATACGCACGTAATGCGACGCCACTAGCTTTAGCCTAATACCCAGAGCCACAGACAGTGACTTTCTTCAGTTTACTGTTTGTCAACGTTACCTTTTATTCCCAACATGACCTCAGTCACCATCAGATGGAGGCGAAATCGTCAAGTGACTGAGGAAGAATGTACTCTAAGGCAGGGGGGCATTTTATAATAAACACCGCAGAGATCAAACAGTGATGCTCCAGCACAAACTTATGTTTATATCCAAAATGTTCCACTGTGTGCAAGTTGCTTAAAAGGTTGTTTAATTCCAGTGTATTGTCATTATATGCTGTATTTGCGCGCTTGCAGTGTAAATTCTGTTGTTTATTATAACGAAAGTGATGTGTTAGTAACGAGGCCGTGTTCCTCACGCGCAGTGTAGACTCGCTGATACAGAGCGAGTAAGATCTTTAATGCTAATTAAAACACTATGATCAAAGGTAAACAGAAGTAAAACAATATGTCTAAAGGCAGTGAGTAACAGAAACCACAAGGTGCACTGAAAGTGAGTTTTTATTATTAATTTAGGACTGTAGTTTAATTCAGTGCTTTTTAAGCATCCATAAAAAATAATGCATAAATACTTATATAATACAAACTAAAATAAATAAATTATATAATTAATTTATTTTAGTTTATATTATATACAAGTATTATTCGTAATTTTTATGGATGCACAAAAAGCACTGAATTAAACTACAGTCCTAAATTAATAATATATATTCTGGTGTGTTTGTGTGTGTGTATTGGGTTATTTTCTGTTTTGGACAAACAGTTGTCTAAAGTTTTAGTCTTAAGTTTATATTTGTAACACTCAGTTTGTTGATTTTATTTTAAATAAACAAAAAAATGGTACTGAGAGTTTGCCCCACCCCATCCAATTAATCGAAAAATAATCGGGAAACTAATCGATTATGAAAATAATCGTTAGTTGCAGCCCTAGACTGGACAATAATTTAACACAACATGTTGAAATAGTAATAACACAAAAAGTGTGTAGGATATTAACAAATCATTTCTAAAAGTGTACAGCAGCTTCCAATTACACTAAAAGTCCACCATGCAAACGCATGCTTAGTGTGAAATCCCTGGATCCAGTTCAGAGCGTGGAATGCATAACATGCATTATTGTTCTTCTTCTTCTTTTGTGTTCATTGGCGGTTGACACACCAGATTTTGGTGCATTATCGCCACCAACTGAACTGGAGTGTGGCGCATCGATGGGACAGAATGTTGTGCTAACCACTGAGACTCAAAGGGGAAGCGACCGTGCATAGAGTCCAATAAGAACATGCGGAAGCGTCGACGTCATTACTAACCAATGAGACCGGTTATGGGCGGAGCGACACACGTAGTTCCGCCCTCTGGCCCCGAAAAAGTGCGGCTCCGCCCCGTTCTCCAGGCTGCAGCCAGGGGACAGGACCTTCTCAAAATTGCTGGCGCTGGGAGTCTGCAGCTAGCGACCTACACTCCAGTCCACTAGGTGGCAGTAATGCACACTTCAGTTGTAAAAACGCTTCATTTCAACGATTAATTTTTCAAAACGATTTGGCTCTGAACGACAGATTATGGGTAACTATAATTTTTTTGTTTTCTTTAATTCGTATTCATATTAATTCCCCATGAAATTTAATGTCATGTATATTTATATACCGTGTACTGAAATCGGTCATATAAACCAGCTGAATTTTGTTTGTCTTATACTATGAACATAACTTTAGGAACTGATTTTGTTAACGTCTTCTGGATTCACTCTCCTGCAGTAGCTAGACAGTTCCTCAACCTCAGTCGTTTCAACTAGCTAGTACCAAACTTCATATAAAGGTACTTACAGATATTATTATTATTATTATTATTATTATTATTATTATTTACATTGAGGCTATAACAGTTGCTACCTACCTTAAACATAGCATTCGACTAAACTGTGCTAACGCGGTGTAAACGGATTACCGATTAGCGAAAACGCTTTACCAGGAGAGAAGATATTCGGCTGACATACGTTGACATCGTACAGTGCAATTATTAAAACTGTTTCACTCCTATATTAAAGAAAAAACAACAATTTACGTGTAACCGAACATGTGAAACATTTAACTAACTTTTGAAAATGGGTTATATATAGGATTACCTGCAGTGGATACAAGTCTAAACACCCCTGTTAAAATTGCAGTTGTTTGTGATGTACGAAAATAAATCATTTTTAAGTATAAATCATATCAGATTTTTTCCACTTTTAATGTGAAACAAGTAAAAAAAAAAAAAAAACAGTTTGGGGGGAGGGAAGCTTACCATAACCTGGTATAAGTGTGCACAGCCTTTTATAATAGGGCCTGTGACTGTGCTCACATTTACATTCAAACTTCTCTTCAGAAGTAATCATACACCAGTGATCAGTCAGTACGTTTACATGGACGACAATAATCCGATATTAACCCGATTAAGACAATACCCTGATTAAGAACCTACCATGTAAACAGTGATTATTGATTACCTTAATCCGATTAAAGTCATACTCGAAGTAAACACAAATCGAATTAAGACATATGGAGTATTCCTATTTTAGTCGCATTATCGACGTTCATTACAGACATGTACACACTTCAGATGTTTTCACTGCATTCTGCGACAGGACACACACACAGGAGTGGTCAAACGTTTGACGGCAAACAAGAGAGCACGGCTGTGTCCGAAACCGTGTACTTACCTACTATAGTAGGCGAAATACATGTATTTCTGTATACTATATAGTAGGTAAGTATACAGTTTCAGACACAGCCCACGGCTTCAAGCAGTCGTCTATTAGCGCGTATAACATGACAAATAATTAACTGCACTTGAAGCTTTTGTAAAATGAAAAATGAAACACCTAAAACTGTATACGGTACCATAATGAAGACTAATTGTATGTCGATACGTGAAATCCTATAGGGAACGTCGGACGATGTGGTGTGGGGATTAATCGATCTATGTTCTATAACATATAAAATGTGAAAGGAATATTCTAAAAGCAACTCATGTAAACACCTTAATCAGAATATTGTCTTACTCAGAATAAGGTCAGTAATTTGATTACTGCTGTCCATGTGAAGTGATTCTGATTACCCCAAACTAGAGCTGTTTCTGTTGGATTTTCTTGACATTTTCTTGGTTTCCTCTGACAGCTAGAGCACTAGACCGCAAAGAGCTTACAAAGCATGTATACTATCTCATTGTCAAAAGGTGTCAATCAGGAGAGGGGTACAAAATAATTTCCAAAATATGAGATGTATTGGGGAATGCATTGACACCATCAACAAGTAAAGAAAATAGGGTACCACAGTGACATAAATGAGTACAGGACAACCTTCCAAAATTGACAAAAGGACAAGACAAAAACTTCTCAGGGAGGCTGCCAAGAGACCTATAGCAATATTAAAGAACCTGCATGTACTGGTCACTACTTGCATGTGACAACAGTCTCTCATACTCTTCACATGTCTGGGCTATGGGGTAGGGTGGCTAGGTGGAAGCCCTTTCTCACCAAAAAAAACATCCAAGGCCCCCTAAATTTTGCCAATCTATGTGGCAAAATGTGTTATGGTCTGATGAGACCATGGTAGAACCTTTTGGGCATAATTCTAAAAGATATGTTTAGCAAATAAATAAGACCGCTTATCACCCAAAGAGAACCAAACCCACAATTAAGCACAGTGGTGGCAGCATAGGGCTTCTTCTCTTCAGCTATGACTGGAGTGTGTGTGTGTGTGTATGTATGTGTGTATATATATATATATATATATATATACAGTATCTCACAAAAGTGAGTACACCCCTCACATTTTTGTAAATATTTAATTATATCTTTTCATGTGACAAC
>JANDJT010000217.1:4774364-4791755 GCA_024331685.1 Stegophilus panzeri | reverse complement strand
CAATAAAGACAAATTTTCACAGCCTTCTTTACTCATATTTACCAAGGGTGCCAATATTAGTGGAGGGCACTGTATATGCATGAACACAGTCCATTATAGCTAATGTAATATGTAGCATGGTTGAAGTGACATGCAGGTTTTTGCACAATTTTTTGGAAATGTCTTGAATATGATATTAAAAAGTATTGATAAGTGCTGATACCTGCAGATACCCTGTTATTGCAGGCAAGGGATATGCAACCAAATATTAAGTGTTATTTACCTTAAGGCTATTTGTTCCTATACTTTTGCTCACCTAAAAATTGGGTGGTCTACCACCAAAGGTGCCACGTTTTAAGTTGATGTAGATATTAGGAAATGAAAGCTGAAATTCTGATCTATTGTCTCATATTCATCTTTAGATCTCAAACACAAATGTCTACATTTTATAGTGAAAACAATAGAGTTGGCCTGGCTGTTCCAATACTTTCAAAGGGAAATGTAAATTGAAAATTTACTTTTATAGGAAGGTGGTCCAGGATGATTAACCTTTTGAGTTGCTTTTTAGCACATTCTGCTATTCAGCTTTAAACTGGTTAAATTCTGTTTTTATTAGATTATTTTAAGTTCTTTTGTTTTCTTATTTTTAGTACATTTTCCTGCTTATTCTGTATATTTGATAAATTTGTTAATCTTATTTAGATCTTGTGTGTGCATATCTTCTCCTAAACACTGTGGCCAAAAGTATGTGGACACCTGACCATATGTGGGCCTTCCCTAAACTGTTGCTGCAAAATCTAGAATTCCTCTTTGCTGGAACTAAGGGACCTAGCCCAAACCTGTTCCAGCATGATAATGCTCCTGTGCACAAAGTGATGTCAATAAAGATATGGTTTGCTAACGTTGGTGTGGACTCCAGTGGTCTGCACAGAGTCCACATCTGAACCCCACTGAACACCTGACTTGAAATGCCTTGGAATGCTGACTGCACACCAGGCCTTCTCGTCCAACAGTGCCTGACTTCACTAATGCTCTTGTAGCTGAATGGGTGCATCTCCATAGCCATGGTCCAAAATCTAGTGGAAAGCCTTCCCATAAGAGTGGAGGTTATTATAACAGCAAAAGGGTGGCTAAATATATAATGGTTCAACAAGCACATATGCCTGTGATTGGTCAGGTGTCAACATACTTTTTGCAATTACAGTGTATTTCATGCTCAGTTTTATTAGTGGGCCAAGCCCCGAAGGTGCACAGGCATCCTACTGTTATTCTATGTTTTGCTTATTATTATTATTATTATTATTATTATTATTATTATTATTATTATTATTATTAAGGGCCAAGCACCGCAGGCATGCTCTTTTTGTGATGGCGCCACCTACTGGTCAAAAGTTACAATAACATGATGAAAATGCTTACATTTAACTGCCATTTTGCTACTCCTCCTACAAATTATGTCCAATCTTCACCAAATTTGGCTCACATCATCTTGAGACCTGTCTGAGCAAAGGTGATGAAAGAAACTCTGTTCTCCCATAATGGACTGGCAAATTTGTGAAATTACAAATCATTCTTGAATCTCTTTGCCTATAGTTATGACTCTGCTTTCTTGTGATTTCTTAGGCAGCAGTTGTAGGACATTTTTGAATATATGGCTCACCGAGTCTGGGTGCTTGGCCCCCGAAAAGGCTGCTTACTGCATTAATTATTATTATTATTATTATTATTATTATTATTATTATTATTGATACTACTATTAGTTTCTATGTGGAAACATGTCGGAGAGTGGCTCTAATTTCCCCCTGGGTATGAATGCGCATGTGAGTGTACACCGATCCGCCATAACATTAAAATCACATTCCTAATATTGTGTAGGTATCCCATGTGCCACCAAGATACATGGGCTCTGACCCGTCGAGATATGGACTCTGCAGGACCTCTGAAGATGTGCTGTGGTATGTGTTACCAAGACATTAGCAGCAGATCCTTCACGCCCTGTAAGTTATGAGATGGGTCCTCCATGGATTGGACTTGTTTGTCCAGTACATCTCACAGAAGATCAATCTTGGGGTATTTGGAAGTCAAGCCAAAACCTTGAACTTTTTGGCATGTTTCTCAAACCATTCCTGAACAATTTTTGTAGAGTGACAGGGCACATTGTCCTGGTGAAAGGGGCAAGTACCATTAGGGAATACCGTTGCCATTAAGGGGTGTACATGGTCTGGAACAATGTTAAGGTATGCGGTACATGTCAACGTAACATCCACATGAATGCCAGCACCCAACGTTCTCCAGCAGAACAATGCCCAGAGCATTACACTGCCTCCCACGGCTTGCCTTTTTCTTGTAGTGCATCCTGGTGCCATCTCTTCCCTAGGATGTAAAAGAAAATGTGGTTCATCACACCAAACGTTTTTACATTGCTCCATGGCCCAGTTCTGATGCTCACATGCCCATTGTAGGTGCTTTTGGCAGTGGACAGGGGTCAGCCTGGGCACTCTGACCAATCTGTGGCTATGCAGCCCCATATGCAGCAAGCTGTGATGCACTGTGTGTTCTGACCTCTTTCTGTCATAGACAGCATTAACTTTTTCAGCCATTTGTGCTACAGTAGCTCTTCTACTGATCGGATCTGACCAGACGGGCACCCATGGGCACCCATGTCCCTGTTGCCGGTTCACTGATAGTCCTTCCTTGGGCCACTTTTGGTAGGTACTAACCAATGCATACTGGGAACAATCCATAAGACCTGCTGTTTTGAAGTTTCTCTGACCCAGTCGTCTACCCAACACAATTTGACACTTGTCAAAGATGCTCAGATCTTTACATTACCCATTGTTCCTGCTTCCAACACATCAACTTCTAGAACTGACTGTTCACTTGCTGCCTAATATATCCCACCCCATGACAGGTGCCATTGTAACAAGATTATCAGTGTTATTCACTTCAACTGTCAGTGGTTTTAATATAATGGCTGATCGGTGTTATCGCACTGTGTTTCTGAAAAGACATTAGATTTTTTTTTAATCTTTTTGCAAATTCAGTTTGTTCTTTTCTAGTAAAACATTTGACCTGAATAATACAGAAGAAAACGTTGAAAATTAATAATAAATGTAATGTTAACAGGGCTTGGAGCAGGAAAAATATTCACTGCAGAGAGAAGTGGAACTAAAGATCCGCATGCTGGACAGCCTTAGTTCAGAATTTGATGTTGTTAAAAACCAGCAGAAACATCTGTTGGAACAACAGCAAGCATTGTTGGAGAGGAACCATGCAGTGGAATGTGGTGAATTCAAGAACAAGGTATATTCAATAATATAATCTTGCAGCATAATCTTTTTCTAAGTACAGTTTCAGTTAAAAAAAAAATTTGTACACTTACATAACATAGCACCATTAAGTATTTATCTGTTTAACATCAATGGGAAAAAAAATATATATATAGACCACAGATCAGAAGGAGTAGACACTTCCTTTCAAGCTTTTATTTGTTTTAGGTTTCTACATATTAATTCTTAACCAATACATAATGTCTAGATCACAGGTGTCAAACTCTGTTTCAGTAGTTGACTCCAGATCCTGAAAATTATTGCCCAGTGTTGAAATGTACTGATATTTTGAAAAAGAAAAGTTGATGGAGTGTAAGGTTGTTTTATAAGATTGTTTTATCCATGCAAGTTTAACTTTATTTTGAATATCTGCATAGTCCACAGAAACATGAAAGACATTTTCATGAAAGACATTTGTAATCTATTGCCTAGAAAGGTGCATGTATTAAAGTATTACTCTAAAAGCTAATTAATATGGTCCTTAAGGTCCAGTTGTGTACCTTAAATAATTTTTTAATTCCTATTACCATATATAAGGTACTGTACACACTAAAAGTACAATAGATGTAGCATTCAGCGCATCACCCCAATGACAGTAATGGTACAGTTTAGAACCCGTTTTTTCTGAGAGTGTTCCATCACTTCATAATTATTTGTCTAGGTAGAAGTTAGCTTCTTATTTGCTAGTTTCTTATTTGGATTTTCCGTTGTACCTTAAAAACTCCAGGAGTTAGGACCCTGCACCTGTAAATGCCATGTTATAGCTGATTCACTCAATGTAGTACTTAAACAAAACTGATTAAAAGAAGAAGCCTGTTTTAACAAAGTGTAACACAGTGTAATACACTATCATAATACTCAATAAGAAGAAATTTTACTGTAGATTTTTACATAAACTTGCGTGCAGTTTTACTGGGTATTGATCGTTGTATTAGATAAAACATTTAAAAGTCATTTAAAAAAATAAATATGCCTATGATTATAAATAATAAAATGAGTAAATGCAGCAAAAAATATATATAGGTGAGTCAATATATTGTAAAACAATTCAATAAATAAATAAGACTGATACAATATTTTATCAAACTTTTTTTCGCAGTATTGTCCCATTTCAGTTTGTTTTTGTGACAACGGGATTTATTTTCTTTTTGTTTTATTTTTTATTGTCTTGTCTATTTTTATTTCATAATGAGACTTTTGTTTCCTAATGCCACATTTATTTCATTTTGTTATAATCTGTCAGTCAACACTACTGTGGCTGAACCTATTCAGTGTTTGGCCAATCCTTTGTTATTGACTATTTTTTTCTAGAGTGGGCAGTACATTTCTAGCATGGAACTGCCTGCTAGGAAAGTTGTGCTACCTTTCAGGCAGGTGACATTGATGACCTCAGGTTGCTCAGGCTTTCTTTAGATCAAAGTGATAGACATTATTTACCTGCTTATTCTATTTTGACCTGCACTGAAGTTCTGTTAGAAATGCTCAGGCACAGGGATGACACATATATGATATACATGTGCCAGCAGGGCTAAGCCCACATCTTTCAACATATGAAGAAAAATTCAATCAAATTTTTGGCATCCACATCAAATTATCAGTCGTAATAAAAATACACACAATGGTATAAAAGCGACTGACACAATCATCAGCATTCGTATTACGAACAGAGTCATGGGTGTAATGAGCCTGAACAAAGTGGATGATTTACTCTATCAGTCTTTTGCCCCATAATGCATTTGGAGGAGAAACTAAAAGTAGATAGCCGAAACACACATTCTAATCAAAGTACAAATTTACACAAAAGGTCAAATGACAGAACCCTATGTTTAGTGTGTTTTTGGTTTGAAAGAAAGGGTTGGAGCTCTTACAGGCTTGAAAAAAAAAAGAGAGAGATCAATAATACTGCTCCCTAATTGTGTGTGTGTGTGTGTGTGTTCAGCACTAATCATTTGATTGTCAAGATATTGAAAATATGAGATTTTAGCCTCCCATCAAATATATCATCACTAGCCACCACTCCTCATGTGGTTAAGTGCAGTTCATGTAGTCAAGCAGCTTTCTACACACTTCAACCTGAAAAGAAAGCAGGCTATATAATGATTGGCATCTGGTGTGCTGTTGCTTTGGCCTGAATGTGTGAGCAGCCAATGATTATCTCTGACCCTGACCCACTGGTGCTGACTGCCAGATTACAGAATGACATAAGTATTGTTATGAAATAATGTGTCATTATGAAATAAAAGTCTCATTATGAAATGAAAAAGCGTATTATGCACAATAAAAATGTTATTGTGAAAAATGAGCATGATAAAATATTTCAGTATTTATTCATTTGAATGATTTCACTATATATTGATTAATTTAGAAATTGATTGCTGCATTTAATCATTTCATGTTTTATGTCATAGGAGCATTGATTGATTGATTTAATTTTAACAGCATTCCATAGCTGGGTAGCACAGTTTTGTGCTTTTGGTTGTTTGCTTTCCTGTAATTATGTCCTGCTCAAGCAGTACTCAGAATCAAATTGTGTGGCGAAGAGCAAGGCATCAACAATGCACTCATTCTAAATTGGATGCTTTATTTTAGGGGTCTTTGATCATGCTGGTTTACATTTATTTACATTTATTTTTGTTTAGCAAGATGTGTAATATGATTTGCCTAGGGAAAACACCGTATTTTATACAAACAACCGAAAGTAGTGAAAGTTGTGGACGTGTTCACGTTTTAGAAGAGAAAAAGTACAGAAATGTTCTATTCTATTTTCAGAGACTACTTTATTAATCACTAGAATAGATAATTTGTTTAGAAAAAATCAATAGCCTTAATTTATGGTGCTTCAATAGGTTATAAAAAATGCTCACCTGGCCCCAGCAGAATACGAGTTTGACACCCTGGTCTAGATTTTTCCAACAGTTATGAAAGATGGAGCTTTTAAGTGAACATCTAAAATGTTCTTTCCCTTTAGTGTAGCATAGTGTTACATAAACTTTGCTTTATATATTCCAATGCAGTAGTTACAAAATCAATCATACCTTCCCTTCTCCCTCCCAAATTATCTGTAGGTGGATAAATTGAAGGGCGATCTAGACGAGGCTCAGCTTCTTGAGAAACAGCTGAGACATAAGTTGGAGTTTCAGTCTCAAGCTTTAACCAGCAAAACTGAGGAGCTTCGCAAAATGTCAGAACATTCCCATGAAACAATGTCGTCAGAGATCTTGGAGCTACAAATCCAGAAGATGGATCTGGAATCATCTATGGTAAAGTTTGTTAGGTTTTTCTTGCAGATTTTTTAGCAAGGTGTTTTCTATGCATCGCTTTAGTGAATGCAATTTGCAAATGCAACTTTACTAAATGGTGAATAGTTCTTGAAAATTCAATGCATGTAATGAAAGGTTGTAATTTACAGTATATAGACATGTAAATGCACACACACTGTTAATCCCATGAGAGAAAATATGGCTATGATAGCATCTAATGACTGTAATAATTATTATATATTTTGCTTATAAGGCACTTTTCTATACCCAAGAGCTACAAGATTAAAAAGTAAAAAAAGAAAAAATATCAAAGTATAAAAAGAATATAGATTATTTACAAAATAAACACACACATGTCAAAGCAATAGCCCATAACATTACAGATGATGGTAGTAACAGCAACCAGAGTAGACTAACTGCTGATTTTAAACGCATTTTTAAGAAGATTAAAAACGGAAGAGACTACACCCCTTGGAAAAAAAAAAAATGGACCAAGCCCAAATTAGCATGAATTAAACAAATAGATAAAATATCTTGGTATGTGATAGCGTGTCCCTTGGATTTCTTTAAATGTTTAAATCTTGTGGGTAAACTTGCAGACAGCTTTTTATTTATTTATTTTATTTTTTCTTTTAATTTTAATTTTAACTTTTTTGTTTTGTACACCCAGACATGTTCATTTGAATTTGACATCAAACATTTTAATCATTATCATGATTTTACTTTTGTGTTCAAGAAGACTGTGTAAGTGAATTCCCCTGTTTCTAGCTTTTCCCCAAACGGTTCACTAAGTAAATGAACAAATAGTGGCATAGAAGTGCATTTGATTAATTTTCTCTTCTTTTTTTTTTTTTTTTTTTTTTTTTAAACTCTTCAGGCAGATTGCTCCAAAATAGGGCTGCAACTAACGATTATTTTCATAATCGATTAGTTGGCTGATTATTTATTCGATTAATCGGATTGAGGGGAAGGGGAATGCTTTTAATCAAAACGTGTCTTCTTCTTTTTTCTCCCCCTAAGGCTGCCTTAGAGCAGAAGCATCAGGAATTGAAATACAAAGAAGAGCAGCTGGAGCTGGCTAATTGCATCCTTCAGAGGCAACTAGAGACACTTGCGAATACAAAGGAAGAAAAAGAAAACGAGGTCATGTCACTTTACAGTGCTTTGGAGGTAATTCATAAATTTTGCATTCGGTTTTAGAGCTCTTAGGTATTTAGAGCATTGAGCAACCTTATATATAAGGAAATTACCACAAGATTATTTATTAAAGCTGATTTGTTATTGTGATGTTATTTGCTGTTCTACATGCTAGTATTTGACGTCACATTTAGAAACATTAATTTTTTTGCAAATTTAAAACACCATATTGAATGTGAAGCAACATTTGTCCATTTTGCCTATACATATTTACCATTTGATCATAATACATTTTATTTTTAAAAAGCACCTTTCTAGGAAATGTTCCGAAAAAGGAGGTTTTGATTATGAAAATTAGCGAAAAATCTAAGTGGGTGTAGCTAAATGGTTCTTGTGGCTTAGGAAGCGCAACTAAGAATTTCACTGTAGGACATACATTATTCAAGATATGAGCCAAAACATATAGTGCCATCATTAGGCCGATCAGGCTCATCTCTCTTGCCTGAGTAGCAGTACAGAGTACATATTGACCAATTTCATGTCGGTAGGACCTACAGTTTGGTCAGCACAATCAGTTTTAGCAGAGAATAATAATAATAATATGAAGAAAAAATTCAATCCAAAACAATAGGATTACAAAGAACTTTGTGCTTGAACCCATAAATATAAAAGTCCTAACAAAAACTACAGGGTTCCAGGATATTTGGTGCTTGGATTCCTAATAAAGAAAGAAAATTTAAATCCTAACAAAACATGCAAGTAATATACAGTATCTGAGGGGAATGTAGATGCTTAAGGCCAAAAAGAGAAAAGCATTATTCATAAAGAAATGTGTATTGTTTTAATAACACTATTGACATCAGCAGAACTCTCTGCACATGCTAATCTCATATTTCATAATAGAAATCCAGGGAAGCCAACCAGGAACTTCAAATACAATTGGACCAGGTGTTACAGCATGCGCAGGATCCAAACAGCAAAGGCAATTCATTATTCTCTGAGGTATAGATTTTAATATTACTAAAATATTTATGTTAATGTGATATTAAGGTGCTGGTTTAAATTCTGTCTTTATTTATTTATTTTATACAGGTAGAGGACAAGCGTGCTGAAATAGAGAGACAGTTGATCAGTGTAAAAGTACAGTACCAGTCTCTTCAAAAGCAGCATGCATTTACCAAACAGCAAATGGTTCGCATGAAGGTAAAAGTCAGCAGCATTATTATTATTATTGAGAAGAGAGTAAACACTGCAATTTCTTTTTGCCATAGTTTTTGTTCTTTCTTTCATCATAGGTGCAGATATCTAATATGATGCAGCTTCAGGGCATTAGAGCTGACCCAGCCCAGCTTGAGCGATTACGAGTCATGCTGTCAGAGAAGAACAATGAGATAGAAACCTTGATGAAAAAAGTGCAACAGTTGCAGAAGTTGGAGGTAAAGTTTTGCACAAGTAACAGAATTTGATGCATTGTTTTAATAGTGATCTATTTGATGCAATCAATCGATAGTGAAACTCATTTACCAACAGGTGGCACTTGAGAATCAGTCCACTGGTGTCTCCAAGGAAATAGAGTTTGTGGATGAGACATACTACACTGATCTTTTGAAAATGCAACTCTCAAATTCTAAGTAAGTTTCCAATTAATGAATAATGAAATATAGTGGATTAACGTCATGTGAACTGGAATTTCTTGGGTATGGCCCTTTCCTAGGCTAATCTATTTGGGCATCTAAATGATAAAGAATTGGCAGCTGGAGAGTTTTCATTTCATTAATAAATAGCTTAAATACTGCATCTTTTTGAACTGCTGCTCATGCTGGGTCATAGGGCAGTGTAGCACTATCCACCCTACATGAGTTCACAGATGCCCATGACTGGCTAGTGTAGCTGTAACTGAGAGGGGAGAAAGAGTAATGCCACTACCACCCAGAGAGAGTACAGCCACTTTTGCAACCTTGGACTCCCAGCCACAGGTGGCTGTGGCGTCTCAGGATTTGAACTTGCTATATATAGGATGATAAGTCAAACAATTATCTGTTGCCCCACTCGGGAGCTCATAAAAAAAATGAATTGAAATTTAAGTAAGGATAACTTATAAGGTATGTTAATTTGCTTATGTACAGTTGCAATCAAAATTATTTAACTCCAGATGCCAATTATTTAACTCCTGATGCCAGACACCAGCTTCTGGCAACATTCCTGAGGAATCTTAGCCTATTCCTCATGAGAAATGGCCTCCAGTACCATAGCACCATGGGCCACCTCTGTGTTTGGTGTAGGTGCCCAGCATCTGGTCCATGGTGTCTACACCTCCTTGGGTCTTATTGTAGAATTTTGTATATTGTTGAAGTGATTGCATCAGGTTTTTTCTTTCTGCTACTTTCATCCACCACTTTGTTGTGGTGCATTATGCTTAGGAGCACGAAAGCGATTCCTTTCTTTCTGACATAGCTGACCATGGTAATGCTGCCACTGAATCAAATCTCTGTGCTGTGAAGCTCTCGTGACACATGATAATAACCCATACTCTCACTAAATAGTTGTGAATCACACACACACACACACACACACACACACACACACATACAAACAATTTGCAAGTATGTTGTTGAAATGCTGTATATCAACCTGTTGACATCAGATATTTCCAGAAGAATAAAAATGACATACTTACATAAATGAGATGTAACGCTCCTCTCATTTCCAGGAGAGTTAAAGGGAAAGACACTCTTCATCCTTGGCTCAATTATTGCATCCAAGCTCTTAGACAAGATTGTAGAAAATGGAGCAAAAGTGGAAGAAAGACAAACTACAGGTCTCTTATGACATTTTGAAGACATGCTTAGCAAGTGATTAGAGGTCAGTGAAAGAGGCAGAATCAAAGTATCTGTCTAAATTTAATTTAATACGATTGATTCTGTGTTCAATTCTTCTCAGGACTTCAGTTCTGACCCTTCTCCTGAGTCCTGTGATGAATTTCTCAATTTTTTCATCAATAAAATTGAAGGGATTAATTCTATTACTATGCCTTTAAAACTGTGTCTCTTCAGGGATCGCCTCTGCTCAGTTATTTAACCAACTTTCAACCAGTCTCCTCAGCCCAGCTTTCTGATTTAATCTCACAGAAGTTGTATGTTGGATGTTCTCCCTGCATGTCTTTTGAAAGATGTTTTTGTAACCGACAGTTCAATCGTGACAGCCATTATTAAGAGCTCTTTAGCTACTGGAGCTGTACCAGCTAACCTTAAACATGTAATTGTGCAGCCTTTGCTTAAAAAATCTCATATTGATCTAGTTTTACACAATAATTATAAGCCTTTTTCCAAATTCCTGTTATCTCAAAGTTGCTGGAGAAAGTTGTTTATTCACAGCTACACTGTCATTTGAATTCTTTAAATATCCTAGACAAGTTCCAGTCAGGCTTTAGATCCTTACATAGTACAGAATCTGCCTTTTTAAAGGTCACTAATGATATTTTCATCTCAATTGACTCTGGCATGTGTGCTGTGTTGGTTTATTGGATCTTAGTGCTGATTTTGATACTATTGACCATAGTATTCTTTTAACTTGCCTAGAGTCTGTTGTTGGCATCCAGGGTCTGGCTTTGCAGTTGTTTGCCTCTTACCTGATAGATAGGACTTTTTCAGTAAACATAGGGAACTCTTCTTCTTCATTGCCCCCCCTTATCTTGTGGTTTTATTCAAGGTACCATCCAGGGGCGTTAGCTGGGCTGTTAATTATCCGGGGCTGAGCCCAGATTCTTCTCCATGTATTTTTTCCAGCTCAGCTAGTAAGTTTTGTTTTATGGAAGCTGAGATAACTTAGCTGTCAATGTATGACATGATCAGAAAAAGTTGGATTCATCATAAAACTTGCCTCGGGTGTTATCACTGTTTGTAGGACTACCAGACTGATAAAATATAAAAGTTTTTTCTAACTAGGCTAGTTTGGTGTTCCTAGCCAAGGGGAGACATAGCTAAACTATGTGTTTAGCTTCTACAGTCCCATGCAAAGTACATTATCTTTCCTTATGCTCTGCTCATATCATGTTCATGTAAACCGGAACTCATATAGACATTTACACACCTTGTTTGCCTGCTCAGCATCAGAGGATGTTACTGTTTCAGTTTCAATCTCTTTACTGGTTTAAAAAAAAACATCATATATCCATTTTTCCTCACAGTGACTGTGTGTTAGCGTTTGGCAGAATTGAGAGCTTTCAGCCCATAAGACACAAGTGTTTCCACGTATTGTCCTGTAAATCCTGTCGGATTGGCCTCGCCTCTGTTCACTGAAGATACAAGGCGGAAGGGTATATTTGCATAAAACAGGAAGCATATCAATGTAAAACAGGAACACCACCATATGTGGTTTTCAGGAAGTCATAGGAATACGGGCAAATGTTATTCAGGAAGTTATGTAAATGCACTCAAATGGTATTCGGGGAGCCATGCGCAAATGGCTTTATCTGTCTGTACTTTAGTTAACAGAAGAACAAAGAGAAAAATGGTGTTAACACTTTCTCTGTTCCTGAGAAAACAGAGGTCCTCTTAGGTCCTCTTTCCTCTAATACACATAAATGTCAAAAATATTGGAGTAATTTGATTCAACTTTACAGTTTGATAAACACATTAGTGCTGCTGCTAAAGTGGTCATATAATTTTTAACCATTTTTAAACGTTCATTATTTTGTTTATTGTGTGTAATAGAATAGGTTAACATGCTTTAATGTTTAAAAAACGCATTGTTTGTCACATACTGTACATTATTGCAGTACCTCTATTCCCAGACTGCCTGAAACGTTCTGATTTCTCCAAAGCCCCTCCTTCTGAAAAGCCCAGAGTGCTCTGATTGGCCAGCTGAGCCATTGCGTTGTGATTGGCCAAATACCTCAAACATGTGTCGTAAATGTAACGCCCCTTAAGTTAGCTTCAGCCTCCAAGGCTTCTAAAGCAATTCTAAGCTCCTAAGCAATATGTTGTCGGTTTTACCGTATCAGTTTGAGCTCGAGTGAGATTCAGAAAATGTGGATCAAACCTTAGCTAGCACGTTAGCAAGAGTTCCATAACTGAGCCACAACACAAAACTCCGCATTTCAACAGTCAATAGCAGATACTTTATGAAATAATCAAACATACTTACAGGTTCTGATTCAGAAGCACAAGATTATCCGAGCAAGTGGGAATCGCCCCACTTTTCAGGAGGAGCCTTTTTGTGTAGCGTGCCTTGTACTCGCCCAGGTTCAGGAAGCTGTCCTCCATGAAATGCGCTGTGCACAAGCAAACGTTTGTGTTGTACTGCTCAGGAACAGCGTTATAAATTAACAGTAACCACTGATTCCTTATTTCATTTGTTTTTGGAAGGCTAAACAAAGGGGTTTTGCTTTTGCACTGAAACACACAGCGTCTCTGCGACATGTATGCCTGGAGCCTCGCCTTCTTTCTTCGCGTCTGCCTTTGGGCGGGATTATGCTAATAGTGCATGCTGTGACGTAGACGTGTTACAGAAGTAATATCTGGACTTCAAACGACGCGTTTTAGGCAGGTCTGGTGCAGTGTTCTCTGTTAGATAAAATAAATCCCTTTGCTGGGACTGAGTTTTGTGACTGCAGATTTTATACGTGCACAAACAGATACATTACACACCCAAGCAAAAGGAAAACATTAATCATGATCTGACTCATTTGCGGGAAGCTTCTTTCATTTAAGGTCTATTACAAAGTTAAAACAGTTTCTCTCTACAAAAGATTTCTAAACTGTGATTCATGCTCATATTACATCACAGTGGGACTACTGTAATTCTCTGTATGTTGGCCTTCCTCAATCTGCCTTATCTTGCCTGTAGCTTGCAAAATGCAGCAACTAGATTTTTAACAGGGACTAAAAAGAGGGATCATATTTCCCCTATTTTGGCAGCTCTTTAGTGGCTTTCTTTTAAGTTGAAATTTTCTGGTCTTCCTCCTCAGTACATTGGTGACCTTTACCCTTACTCTCCTACCAGACTACTAAGATATTGTAATCAACTTTTTAAAAAAAATCTAAAACAGTGATGGCAACACTTATTGTTCTTATAGTTAAAAGTCTATTTGTTTCACCAGATAACATGTTTGAGATTTAATGAAAATATATGTGGACTCATTAAAAATATGGATCACCTTTACTTAATGTTTCATTGTGTATATATACAGTAGGGGAAATAAGTATTGAACGTGTCAACATTTTTTTTCAGTAAGTATATTTCCAATGAGGCTATTCACATGAAATTTCTGACTCTTCCCCATTACACTAACATCTGGCTATTAGTTGATACCTAGGGATACTTGCTCCATAAATGTTTTTCTGCTTCTAAGGGTTGGTTTTTTTTTTTGCCTGTATAACCTTGATCAGTTAAATTATTATTATTATTATTATTATTTTTATATGCCATTTGGATATAAGATGGCCTAAATTATTTGTCTTTTTCTGTGATAATTGTGCTTTGTTTTGTTTTGTGTTTTCTAGGAAAGCTGCAGAGAAACTAAAGGAGGAATTATCCATGGCCAGAATGAAAGCTCTTTCTGAGAGCCACAGGGTGCTCGAGTTGGAAAGGAAACTCTTTGCTGCAGAGTGTGCTCTAAAGCAAATGCGCATTGACATTATCAAGCTCCAAGTGAAAATTGAAGAACTCCAGATGAAATATGAGCCTAATGGTAAAATAATACACACACAATATAGTGCTGAAAATTAA
This sequence comes from Stegophilus panzeri, assembly GCA_024331685.1. Taxonomy (NCBI): domain Eukaryota; kingdom Metazoa; phylum Chordata; class Actinopteri; order Siluriformes; family Trichomycteridae; genus Stegophilus; species Stegophilus panzeri. The sequence goes on along the minus strand of JANDJT010000217.1, from coordinate 4,777,321 downwards.
TTTCAGAACTGTAGTTATTGACCTTTCACATTAAATAATCACATTAGAACCATAAATAGCATCAGAACACCAGAGAGAAAAGTTTTTTTTTTTTAATTTTGAAAACCTTTTTGAGTGAAATTATGGTAATAAATATATGTTAACCTTGTCACACAGGTTTCAAGCCTGTTATTGCTTGTCATTGAATCCTTTTTTTGCCATAAATGTCTTCTGCTCTTTGCATTATCAATTTCAATCAGCTCTGTTACTCATTGTAACATTCGTTCTCGGTTGTCAACCTGGTTATTAAATCTTTTTTTTATTCTTTACTGAGAATACTCAGCAAAGTCAATAACTAGAATCATTAGATTCAGTTAGTAATAAAACAAAATCCAATCCTTTTTAGGCTGAAAACAGAGTAAACATGGAGTAAACGTACCTGAAATAGTGTGTGTGTGAATCAGCACATGCAGCATTAAATCCTTTTGAAATTTATTTAAAAAAATGTCAAATTCATAAAATCCTTTGAATATTCTGTCAGACTTACAATCCATTTAAGTGCATTGCAGGCTGCTTAACCAGCTTTTAACCTAGAGCATTTCTTGTTGTGAACTCATTTTGTCCACTGTACTTTGTACACTATATAACCAAAAGTATGTGGACACTTGACCATCATACCCATATGTTCTTGTTGTTGGAACATCCCATTCCACCCTTTGTTTGTCCCCCCCTTTGCTGCTCTAACACTCTCTGCTCTTCTGGGAATTTCTGCAATTCTGCTTCCACAAGAGTATGAGTGAGGTCAGGTACTGATGTTGGGAGAGAAAGCCTGGTGCATAGGACATCCCTTTCCAAAACCATGGGCATTAATATGCTTTACACCACTCCAGCCATTGCTTGGCATTGTGCATAGTGATCTTAGGCTTGTGTGCAGCTGCTCGGCCATGGAAACCCATTTCTTAAAGCTTCCAATACATAGTTGTTATGCTGATGTTGCTTCTAGAGGCAGTTTGGAATTCTGGAGCAAGTGTTGCAAAAGATGCACTTGACTGACCTATTCTGTGAGTTTGCATGGTTTACCGCTTTGTGGCTGAGCTGTTATTGTTCTTAGACACTTCCATTTCACAATAATAGCAATTACAGTTGACCAAGGCATGTCTAGCAGGGCAAAGATTTCACCAACTCACTTGGTATCCTAAAACAATGCCACATTTAAAGTCACTAAGCTCTTCAATATGACCTATTCTACTGCCAATGTTTGTCCATGGAGATGGTTGTGGCTGAAACACCTGAACTCCATAATTAGGAGGGGTGACCACATACTTTTGGTCAAATGTGTGTATTTACACATTTAGACAGCTCACTCAGAATATGCTTTCTCTGCTTTCACTTCCACTACACCTTCTGCTATAAGTGATCTGATTATGAAGTCCAATTCTACATCCTGCCAACTTGACTCTGCACCTACTACTTTACACAAAATGTGTGTTTCCGAAGTCTCACCTTCCATAACTCGTCTGATAAACTGTAGCCTAGCATCTGGTATTGTTCCAGCAGAACTTAAAACTACTGCGGTGACCCCCATTCTTAAGAAATCTGCCCTTGATCATCAAAATATGAACAATTATAGGCCAATCTCAAACTTACCATTTTTAAGTAAAATTTTGGAAAAAGTAGTGGCCTCACAGTTAAGGTCTTATTTAGATGCAAATGGTCTCTTTAAACCATTCCAGTCTGGATTTCGTCATACAGCACTGAAACTGTTGTTCTTCTTGTGGTTAATGACCTTCTCCTGTCCATTGATTCTGGGTTAATGCATTTGACACGGTCTGTCATGATGTACTTATCTCTCGTCTTTCTGGAATCAGCATCACTGGTCCAGCTCTCTCCTGGCTCACCTCCTACCTTATTGACAGAAAGTATTTCATCACTATTGAAGGGTACAAATCCGCCACTGCTCCTCTGACACAGGGTGTTCCTCAAGGCTCCATTCTTGGGCCACTGTTGTGTATCATTTATATGTATCCACGTGGTGACATCATACACATGCATGGACTTCAGTTTCATTGTTATGCTGATGACATCCAAATTTACCTTACCACCAGCTCTGATAAGACATCTTTTTCTGATTCACTCACTGCATGTATTAGGGACATCAAACCCTGGATGTCCTTGAACTTTTTAAAACTGAATGATAATAAAACTGAAATATTGTTTATTGGTTCGATTACTTCACTCAAAAGGATGGATGTCATTTGATATTGATGGGGTTCCTGTTAAATCTTCTTCCTCTACCTGTAATCTTGGTGTTTTATTTTATTTTGATTCCCATATCAACTCTATAGTTAAAAACTCTTTTTACCACCTTCGTAATATTGTGTCTTCAATCCTCTCTCACTCTGACTGATGCTGAAATCTTAGTTCATGCCCTAATCACTTCATGTCTGGATTATTGTAATGCCCTATTTATTGGCTTGCCCAAAAAATACATTTCAAGATTACAGTATGTTCAAAAGTCAACTGCAAGAGTTCTCACCTCCACCAGGCGCTCTGTTCATATGAGTCCTCTTCTGCATGATCTCCACTGGCTACCTGTAGCTTCACATATTCAATCTAAGATACTACTTCTAACATTCTAAGCACTAAATGGTCTTGCCCTTCCCTACTTGTCTGACTTTCTTCATCCATACTGCCCTACTCGGTCCCTTAGCTCATCAGAACTTGGTCTTTTGTCCATACCTAGATTTCAGCTGTCCACTGCAGGTGGAAGGTCATTTTGTGTTGCTACTCCAAAACTGTGGAACTCACTACTTCTTACTCTCCGTAACATCACTTCTCTGCCTAATTTTAAGGCCCAGCTAAAAACGTATCTGTTTGAAATGTATTTTCAATGATTTTCAATTTATTACATTTATGTTTTACGTATTTAATATATATGTTATATATGATTTATATATATGATTTATTTATATAAGATC
>JANDJT010000217.1:4739341-4756836 GCA_024331685.1 Stegophilus panzeri | reverse complement strand
AACAATAAAGACAAATTTTCACAGCCTTCTTTGCTCATATTTACCAAGGGTGCCAATATTAGTGGAGGGGACTGTATCAGCTGTTTTGTGATAGCTGAGAAAAGGCTATTCCAGATAAAATGCAAACTCACCATAACCCAGACCTGCGATGGATGGAGCGTTCTGAGCTCGATTTGACACAATGTATTTTAGTCTGCTCACCAGTCCTGAAGCCACAGCAGGAATTAAACAACTGTTCATAAATGAGTCATTTAGGAAACTGCTTTTGTGTATGAGTAGCATGATCAGGGGTTTTACCTGCAGCATTGTGCTGGTGGTAAGTGATGAGGTCTGGAATATTACTGAAATAATGCTTCTCTGCCAGGTAAAACTGTCCTTGTTGAGTGGTTAATATGTTGTAGTGTCGGCAACAGCCAACCATTTCTCTGAAGAGAGACCAGAATTACATATGTAATGAGAATATTTTGAGCTGAAACATATGGGAACACTGTATAGATTTATTTCAACAACCCTTATTAAAGTTAATATAAATTATTTTATTACTATAAATTCCTTCATAAATTCTAATGACAGTTTCCTAATTCACTAATATTTGGTGTATCTAAACGATGTCTGTCTGGTTAAAAAGTGTGTGTAAAATTATGCGCACTATTCTAGTAATAAGCAATAACAATAAAAATAGCAAATGACATGGATAATCACAATTGCATACGCATGAATTTGATATTAAAACAGGAAATGGGGTTTAGTCTTAAAATGAAATTTTTAAAATGTGAATCAGAATGCTCAGACATGGATCTTTATTAGCTTATTAGTGCTTCTGTTGGGTAATATGTCTAAGAAAGGGCTGACATGAAATCAGAGTTTTAGGGAATTTTCTGGGGTTATTAATTCATTTCAACAACTTTCCTGGTTATGGCCTTGAGCCTCTGTCATTATAAAACACGGATTATACCTTAATAACTATCTTTTTATTTGAAGAAACCTTGCACAAAAGGACATTTAACTCAGCTTCACTGAAATGTATTTTTTAGGGGCCAAGCCTCGAAGGGGCTGCAGCCCCTATTGGATCTGTTAGTTTTCTTCACCGCTTCAGGGCTTGACCCCTATTGTTTTTGTTAGTTTTCCTATTATTATTATTATTAGGGGTCAAGCCCCGACCCCTATTGTTTTCATTATTGTTTCGCTAGCACCACTGTCCGTCCAAATTTGCACTTGTGTTTATGTTAATAACTTTTGAACCATGAATACTAGAAACGAAATTCTTTTTTTCCACCAATTCCTTGGCTGAAGACAATTCGAATTTTGATAAACCAGACCATTTTCAAATGGCACTTCAATGAATTTGAGAGTCCAAAATGGACATGAGGGTATATCTCCATAATGCTTTAGCAAATCTAGTAAAACGCTTTAGTGGTCACCAGATATGAAAAAAGCAAATTTTCTAAACAGTTTGTCTTAAAATCATCAAATTGGTCTCATTAGATTCAGTGGGGTATCCCGAGTCGAAGGATAAAAAAAATTCCTATGTTGGCCATTTTGAATGTTGGCCATTTTTAATTTAGTCATAAAATGCTGTATTTTACGAACGTCTTGGCATATTGTTATGAAACTTGGGAAGTGTTTATGGAAGAATGCTCTGAAAAGCCTAAAAAAGTTTCAGGACAGCGCCACATTTTGGGCAAAAATTATAATGGTATTTCTAAAAATACTAATAGCTATTGACTCACTCCATGAGTCTGGTCTTGAGAGATTCCGTAGTTCATGCCAAGAGCAATGATACCAAATATGTCAGGATTGAGCAAACTTCCTGTCTGCCATTTTGAAATGTTTTGAAAACCTACTTTTTCAAACTCCTCTTAGACTGTTTGTCCGATTTGCACAAAAATTGGCCTGCATCATCTAGACCCACTCCCGAAAAAAAGTTATTCACAGAATTTTGATAAACCATACCCTTTTCGAATGGTGCTTCAATTAATGTGTCAAAGAACGCACAAAATTGAACTTGATGCTGTATCTCCGCACCACTTTGAGGGATTGTGACGTATGTGTCTTCAGCATTAGGCCTTGACGTTACCTGCAGTGTTTCGGCGCACTGCTCCTTACTGGTCAGGAGATAGAAAAATGGCTCATAACTCTTGAACACTTTCCTGCATGATAACCATCATGCCCAGATGCTACCTGAGCGGTTTCAGAACAGCGCCACATACTGGACAAATTGTAAGAAGTAGCTGTTTTTAGATATTTTTTAATTAAATGGTTTTTTATGACTGAAAGTTTACATTTTCTAACTCCTCATACACTCTTCATCAGACTCTAACCAAAAACATGTCACAAATCTAATTCTGCTGCTCATAGTGCCGATAATTGGCTTGACCCCGGGATGGCTGCTTGCAGCTAGCTATATTTATTATTATTATGCTTCCACTCTAGGGTCTATGGCAGCCCATAGAACCACTTGCAGGAAAGTTATGAAATTTGGCACACAGATAGGTGTTAATTTTCTGTAGCATCATGGATCTGAATATTTATGACTAACATAAATGATAGGTTTATATGAATCCACTCATTCTAATAACTTATCCTTTCTATATCAACTTATTCACAGGGACTTGTATGGTAGACACTCCAAATAATCTAAGCCTAATATTAAATTGATTAAAATGTGTTGTTCTTTAACAAAGAAAAGTGTATTATCGTTGATATGGAGCTAGTTCCTCTTACTACTTATGGCAACTATATAAAGATGTTGATTCACCAGCCTCTCTGTTTTTCTCTCTTAAAGTTAATGAGACAAAAAAATAAAATCAAAAGCTTGTCATGTTACAAAGAAGCTAGAAAGCGCAAATTAATCTGTCACGAAGAAATGAGTCTTGCAGATGTAATATTAAATGCAACTTTAAACAGTTAAAAAGCACAATATTTCATTCATTAATAATTTCAAAATTGTGACTGTAGACCTACAGTCACAATTAATAAATTAGAATAAAAATTAGAACTCAGCTATGCTTATCTCTGCTAAGAATAAATATGTTCCTTTAGTCTCCCATCTCTCTCAAATTTGTGTTAAATGAACACTTCTTTTTTCAATATATTTGTAGGTCTCTATACCAGATGTTTCTGATTTTTTTTCAAATGTGAGATGTGAGCCCACAAAAGCTTTTCAGTGGTGCCTATGGCATGTGGGCAAGCAGCACACTATATGTCTGGTGTGAATTGTAGATATTGCTGATCTGTTGTGAAAATGGTGATTAGCAGGTTCTGTGGGTTGTTTCAAAATTATTTTTTTTGCAAGTTTGCACAGGCCGAACAAAATCTGGCCTCTGGTATAAGGGGACCTGACAGTCTGACACTTAATTCAGTGGCTGTCTTAGAAAAATTACAATCTTTCTGTACATTTACATGTATAATTATGTGAATTCCAGTTTTTATATTAACTTTTTCATATTTTGTATATCATGCTCACCCAAGACCCTTGGTGAAAACGGAGACAGTGTATTTTCCAGTGTATTTTCCTGAGTCACGCACCAGAAAGCCACCATCTTTATTCTGTATGTAAAAGAATGTTATAAAACCTTTAGTAAAATGTCTAACAATAGCATAATTGTATAATAAGAGTTCTATTTCACCCCTCCTAACCACCAAGAGAAGTGCTTGACACCGGGTTATGCTATCATAGACATGAGCACCATGCTAAGACCATTTCCAAAGTCATTAAATGAGGGTGTCATAGTTGTGGAATCAGGGGTGTGGTCGAGCATGAGTGGCAGAGCGAGAGGAGGCAGGTTGAACCGACAGGTAATGTGTGATGATTCCCACCTGTATGCGATTACTGCAAGGTTACTTATACAGTATGTGCTTTGTCTGTCTTGCAGTAACTTAGTGAGCTAGAGAGATAGAAAGCTGGAGATAGCGCAGTACCCATGCCATATGCACCTTCTATGCAATGTAATTTCTTGTTGAGAAATAGGTCTGAGAGTACTCCTGAGACAGGTCTGAGAAAAGTTCTCCCCTTTTGCAGCTAAATTTTTCATGCCTTGCAGACACAAGACCAGCCAGTTAATCTGTGCAGTACAATTCAATTCAATTTTATTTGTGTAGCACTTTTAACAATGTACATTGTCCCAAAGCAGCTTTACAGAAATATATAAATTCAGGATATAAAATATAGATGTATGAATTTATTCCAAATGAGTAAGCCAGAGGTGATGGTGACAAGGAAAAATTCCAGACTCAAAAGGGAACACATCCTCATCTGGGTGACAACGGATAGGGTAATTATAAATAAATCCCTTCTATAACTGTGTACTACATGGTCTATGTAAATGTGTAACCAGGAAATTCATTAAAGTTTTCACATGATATCCGTTTTGTTGAACTTATCCTCTTTCCACTGATGGAGACATGAGTGCAAAACTGTTTGTGGCAATTGCAGTCATAAAGCTATCATTGCAATTGTAGTCCTAAGCCATCATATTGTGAACTGTGGTCCAAAGCCATCTTCATGGTTTTTAGGTACATAACTTTATAGCTATCGTTGTCGCAGAGATGTCTATCCAGTTGTCACAACACTCGCCAGATACAAATGGCTATATCCCAGCTCCTATTGAAGGCTGTAGGTGGTGAGTCATCAACCTGCTGGTGAACCCCAGGCTCAGTTGACAAAGATGCAATCTCAGTGAAAGGAACTCTGACCCAGAGTGATGTTCAGGTGTATAAATCACCGGGGAGGCACAAAGTCAAAGCTTGTGGAAGCTCCTCAAGTGAGCAGACACAGATGTAACTCCTTTGTTAACGCAGAGTCAACTCATTTTCGAATGCGATTCTCCCTAGCGGAGTTGATTGGCCCTCTGGTACAAGATGCATGACCAGCCTCATGGCCTACTGCATGCACTTCCAACTCTTTTGCTTATTCTGTTCTACTGATGGACCCCACAGAAATGACGAGGGAGACCATGGTTTCCACGGTTACACTTGTAAGTGGGTTAAACGCCCTGGTGATATTCTCCCTAGGTGGACATATTGTCACAGATGAACCGAGAGGTGTGGTATCCCTGTAGGTCTGGCCCCCTAGGAGCAGTGAACAGTTTGATGATGATGTAGCATTCCTAGAATCCATAGTAAACTAGCTTTATACATCAAGTGGGAAGTTATCCTGTAATGTTTTTTTTTGGTATGGTAATGCAATTTCAAAAGAGCAAGATGCCTCCACAAGCCATGTTCCCCCAAAAGCCCTCTGAGGGCTGAGGGTGAGTAAAGATTCCTACAGGAAGAAACTGGAAGATAAACTGCAGAGGAATAGGTTTAAAGACGTTTGGAGTGGAATGAAAGACATTACTGGCTTCAAACAGTCGTGTGGGGTAATTGAGGGTAACCTAGAGATGGTGGACAATCTAAACCAGTTTGACCTAGGACCCTCTGCTATACTTCATCATCCATTCCCCCACAGCAATTTCACTGTGCCTGCAGACACAGTATTTAGTAGCCACTCCCACCAACAACCACCACCAGCAGCCACTCCCAACAACAACCCCCACAGCTTCTACCATCACACACATTCACTGTCGCCAACATCCCCCATACTGGGAGAATCAGGTTAAGAGAGTTGAGGAGGCTTCACCAGAGTAAGGTGGTGGGACCTGATGGCATCTGTCCCAGAGTCTTAAGAACCTGTGCTGATAACGTGAGTGCTGTACGTCAGTATCTTCAGTCTTGGAGAGAGTGCCAGTGTTCTGGAAAACATCATGTCTGGTCCCAGTATCAAAGAAAGGGTGTCCCACCATTCTTAATGACTACAGACCAGTAGCACTGACATCTCACATTACAAAGATCATGGAGAGGTTAGTCTTGTCATATCTGAGACCCAGAGGCTCTCAGATATGAACATGGAAACATTTGTACTTCATTTGTACAATGGACAGCAAGCAACCCCTGACAGCTGTGTAACACCGCAGCTTCCCTTTGGATTAACTGATTGCTTTTCAAATTAAATGTCACGAAGATTATCACAAGGTAAGACTTGGCTATATTGTTATTGTTTCTTGCTCATTTATATAACAGCACTTTTCCAATGGGTGATGAAGATGCACCTTCAGATGCGTCACGCATGTATATAATAATGCTGGCTTGGTGTGTTTAGAGATTAATTGTTGTGATATATGCTGCTTTAGCACATACTGATAGGGAATGAATGAATGAGGAATGAATAGAAAAATGTGGTGTTTGATGCTGTCATGTGGGGTAGTAAAGGGAGAACATAATTGGGAATGCCAAACCAAAATGACGTGTTTTTCACGAGCCTCTGTCTTCAAGTCGAAGTCAAGTCGCAAGTCTTTTTTTTGTGACTTAAGTGTGACTCAAGTCGCAGACTCGAGTTTCCATCTCTGCCTTCAGCTGTAGGCTGATTCCACCTTCGTTCAACAGGGAGTGCTATATGTGGTCATTTGTGCCAACTGCCATAAGACCACTGACTTTTTTCCCATGTCAGCACATCATTATGGGAAAGCATCATGTTACATAAACGCATATAAATATAAACATTTTAACAAAATATTTCATAGGCTCCTTCATATAATATATAATTATACAATATACATTTAAAAGTAGGCAAAACACGTCTAACAGAACAGAAGTGTTTCTTTTTTTTATAGCTTCATGGTGTATTTTACAAATAGGAAATCAATCCTCAGTGAGGAAACAAAATATCCATCTTCAACTAATGTTAACTAATATTAACTAATGTATTAACTTACGTAAAGTATTGATTCACGGGAGCAAGAGACACAGTACTCCCTCTAAGTATGTGGGGCACCAGGCAGTTGCCTGCCTTGCCTGCCCTGTAGATACACCTCTGCATAAAGGGGAGGGAGAATTGCACATTTTAGTGATAAGCTTGCCCTGCATGTGGTGGTAGATGGAAAACTCTGGAGTGACCTTATGACTGAACCCTGAGTTCATGCTTAAAATCTTGTCACCCAAGCTTGTGTACCAGGCAACTGACATTGCAGCATTCTGTGAAGGTCAAAAGATTCACTTATGTATCTAGTCTTATGGTACTATGTGACCACATGGCAGCTGTTCCTTTGTCAGACCAATTATACATCTGACAAGCTATGAAGTCATTTGCTGCTCCCTTGTCTGAGCAAGTTTGGCCCACTGCGTCAAAGAAGTCATCACTATGGCCTATGTACAGGATGGATGCTCAGCTTCAATCACAAAATTCATCACCTTGGCCTATGTACATCTTCTACTGTGAAAGGCCTTCTATTAGGAGAGGAGTACCACTCTTACTAAGACTATGAGGAGTTCCACTCCAGGAGATCTGTAATGCACCTACCTCAATATCATTGTATATCTTCTCTAGTATCAATAAGGTCCAGCAATGAGTTCATTATAAAATTGTACTTTTTACATTCAAAGCCATTCAGAATCTGGCTCCCTCCTACCTCTCAGATCTTCTTTATCCTTATACCCCCGCTTGTTCTCTATGATCCTCCTCAGCGTCTCTATTCACTGTTTCAGCTTTTAAACTCAGCACTATGGGGGCCAGAGCTTTCAGTTGCTCTGCACCCAAGCTCTGGAACTCACTCCCACTGCATATTCAGCTGGAATTTTTTTGCTTCATCTGTTTTATTTTGTGTATCTATTTTAACTATGCTGTTCTTATTGTATGTTGTCTTTCTGTTGTCTTTCAAGGTGACCTTGAGTGTATTATTATTAACCCTACAATTGGTGGACAACCTGCTCTACCACCGGAGCCACAGCCGCCCCATGATGACACAGTATGATAGGTATTTATAGCAAACTCTATGTCATTGTCATTTCATGACTTTATTTCAGCATAGTGCACACACAAGCACAAATCCAGGTAGTATAAAGCACAACCCCAGGTGGTTATCCAGTGTTCACAGATCACAGTTTGAAACCTCAGGCTTTCAACAGTCATTAAGGCTGGCCTGGTCCTATACTCACCTCAGTCTTAAGTAAATTTTCTGCTTGACTGCGGTTCATGTTTTTGCAATACCATCTATATAGAGACAAAAAATATGTATTATACATTCAGTTGTGGCATTGGATAGCATCTATCAAGACTATCATTAAATGAATGAATGAATATCATTAAAACAGTGCACAAAAACTGACAGAAACATGATCTTCTGCACATGCTAGACTGTTGATGTACAGTATGAATTTATAATAATGTTTACATAGCAATAGGTTTTAGTAAATATCACAAGAAGCATACTCACTCAAACTTCTCCAATCCATTTAAGGCCTCAGCAACATAGTTACTTGGAATATATCCCTCATTGCTGCAAAAGACATTGTAAAAATTCAAATTAATCAAAACATCAAAGAGACAGAATTTTTTCAGACACAAAAAGCTGGGCTATTTGTGCCATGTCTGTTTTAACCTATGGACTTTATGCTATTCTAGCATATGTTTGACAAGCAATGATATTCATTTGTTGGTCACTGTTCCATTTTGTCATCCCAGCCTTACCCATGTTTATCTCTGGCTCTAAACCAGTTGGCGTCACATATTTCCAAAATTGTGTATTCATCATCCTTTTTCAACTCCAGGTCATGGGGTGCCATGGGAGTGTATACATATTCAGCAATGACTGTCATACCCACTGAGAAGCCATGCTGCTTTGGTTGCTCTCGGTGTGAAGCTGTACATGACTTTTCCGGAGGCAACTAAGGAAGTAGATATCTTTGATCAGGAAATATAATAATAGTATCTGATCCTGTGACATGGTGACAGAATGATAACTAACTGACCTCTTCAGGTGTAGGTGGAAGAGGTTTTCTAGATTTACGCCGAGATCCTGTGGAAAATCCTTCAAAGGAGATGGATATTGACATGGTTATTAGAATAGCATTTTACAGTTATTCCATACAAATTTCTTAATACTTTATCTCAATAAATATGTTTAGAAAGTGGCATTCAATAATGCCATTGAAGGTAAACTTCTTTTTTTTTTTCCTTTACAGACCTCCATTTCTCATTTCCAGCACCTTACAGCCCATAGCCTGCTTGACTTCCTGCTGGCAACACTTCCACACGCCATCCTCCCAAAAACAGGGGTGGTATTTTTGAATTAGGTCTTTGTTGAACCGCACCACTTTAACAGATATGTTATAGGATATTAACATAATGTCTTCACATAATGAATTCAGAGATCTGCAAGACTTGAAAAAAAACTGTATCCCATATATGAAGAAGAAACTGACCATTCTTAAGTTTATGAATCCACTGCTTTCGTATATCATCTGTTTTGGCAAATATGTAGAGTGGTCCCTCATCATAGACTATCTGAGAAAAAAAAAAGAGACATCTTGCTTGATTTATGAGTTGAGAATCAAAAGTTCATATTGTTTGTAGATGAAAGTTTCACAAACATTATTCTATCTTTAGGTCCTTAAACACCTTATCAAACATTTCAAATATTGTGTTCTCTACTCTTATCAGTAATAATTATTTAAATATCCATTCTGATTTTAATTCTGGTTTAAACAGAGTAGGCTTTAATGAACAATTCTCCAATTTTAATAAAATAATGATCAAATCATAAAGGAAATAGTAGTGCTTTACGTACATTTTAATATCACTTAAACATCTACATAATCCGTACATGATTTAGGTGCTTAAATTATTAACTTGATATCCTTCATTCTCATTAGAAGATAATCACGTTATTCTATCCTCTTTTGGGGACTCAACACGGATTGCCCAATTTATTTTCCCCAAATAGCATACAGTCATGGGACAAAGAAAGTTCACCCTCCTTCAATTCTCTGTTTTTATTTATGAAGGTAAAATAACAATTGTGTTGTCCTCACTAACCTCTATAAACAGATAAATAACTTAAGGTGACAAAAAAACCCCAAAATATTTCAATATGTAGCCCATTCATCCATCCATTTTCTGTACCGCTTATCCTACACGGGGTTGTGGGGAGCCTGGAGCCTATCCCAGGGTACTTGAGGGATCAAACCATCACAGGGCACAATCACACACACACACACACACACACACACACTCTATGGACAATTTGGAAATGCCAATCAGCCTACAACACATGTCTTTGGACTGGGGGAAACTGGAGTACCTGCAGGAAACCCCTGAGGCAGAGGGGGAACATGTAAGCTCTGTACACACAGTGTGGTGGTGGGAATCAAACCCCCAAACCTGACAGTGTGAGTCAAGCGTGCTAACCACTAAGCCACCATGCCCCCCTCAATATGTAGTCATTTACCCCAAAAAGTAAACCAACATTCAGAAACCACGTGGGAAAAATAATCTTATCATATCATGTAGAACCACCTTTTGAAACTTGAAGTAAATGTTTTTTGTAGGTGTTTATCAGTCTCGTACATTGTTTTGGAGAAATTTAGGTCCACTTTTCTTTATAACATTACTTCAGTTCATTGATGTTTGAGGGAATTCATTTATGCACAGTTGTCTAAAGAGCTTGCTACATCATCTCAAGGGGTTGAGGTCTGGATTTTGACTTGGCCATTCCAACACCTTAATTTATTTCCTTCTTTAGCCACTTAGAAGTCAATTTGCTGGTGTGCTTGAGATCATTGTCCTGTTGCATGACCCAATTTTGGGCCAGCTTAAGCTGCTGCCTCACATTTACATCAAGAATAGTCTTGTATAAAGTGGAGTTCATTGTTGTCTGACTGAAAAAGTTTGACATTTCAGACCTTGGACTAAATTTACTGGGATGCCCACTCATGGGAAGATTGAGAAAAGTCTTGAAGGCTCTGCATTTGTAAACAATCCTTCTCAGTGTAGAATGCTGAATTTCAAATTGTTTGTTGATGGCCTTATAACCCTTCCCAGATTGATGAGCAGCAACAATTGCTTCTCTGAGGTCATTTGTTCTTGGCATGATGTAGACACACACCTGAGTGCTCCAAAACCAAAAACTGGCGAAAGTTTTGCTTTTATAGACATAGTCACACTTCTTGATGATTAATTAATCTTGTGCATTTCATTAGTTACACCTGGCTGCTAATTATTTAACACTATTAGGAACACCTGTACACCTACTTATTAATGCAATTATCTAATCAGCAAATCGTATTGCAGTAGTGCAATGCATAAAATCATGCCGATACGGCCCAGCAGCTTTGGTTAATGTTCCCATAAAACACAAATGAGGAAAAGTGTGATTGCCATGATTTTAACTGTGGCATGATTGTTGGTGCCAGAAGGGCTGGTTTGACTATTTTTATAACTGCTGGGATTTTCACACACAACAGCCTCTAGAGTTTAATGTAGATTGAAACACTTAGTTGATGAGAAGGGTCAACGGAGAATGGCCAGACTGGTTTGCACTGACACAATGGCTACAGTAACCCAGATAACCACTCCGTACAATTATGGTGAGCAGAAGAACCTCTCAGAATGCACAAGATGCACAAGATAAGGCAGATGGCCTACAACAGCAGAAGACCAGGTTGGGTTCCACTTCTGTCAGCCGAGAACAGAAAGCTGAGGCTTTAGTGGCGCACAGGCTCACCAAAAATGGACAGTTGAAGACTGGACAAACATAGCCTGGTCTGATGAATTTCAATTTCTGCTGAGGCACACAGATGGTACTGTCAGAATTTGGCACAGACAGCATGGATATATAGACACAATCTGCCTTGTGTCCAGGCTGGTTGAGGTGGTGTAATGGTGTGGGGAATGTTTTCTTGACACTCGTTGGGCCTGTTAATACCAATCAATCATCATTGAATATCACATCCTATTTGAGTATTGTTGCTGACCATGTGCATGCCCCTTCACGGCTACAATTTACCCATCTTCTAATGGCTAATTCCAGCTTGATAATGCACCATGATACAAAGCAAAAGACATCTCAAACTTAAACTGATGAGCTTCTATGTTTTGGATCATGAACAGATCCATTCTTGCTCCACACTTTGGCCTTTCCATCACTTTTGGTAGAGGCTAATCTTGGTTCCAGAACATTTGTGGTTCATCTCTGTATTTCTTTGCAAATTCCAATCTGGCCTTCTGTTCCTTACTGCTCATGAGTGGTTTATATCTTGTGGTATGGACTGTATATTTCTGCACTTGAAGTCAAATTGTGATACCTTCATCCCTGCCTTGTGAAGGTTGTTTGTGATGTCATTAACTGTTGTTTTGGAGTTTTTCTTCACAGCTCTCACAATGCTTGTCATGCTGTTCCATGTCTGGTTGTTAGTACGCCAATGGTTTCTTTCTTTTCCAGGACATTTCAAATTGTTTTATTGGCTATGTCTAATGCTTGTGCAATAGCTCTGATGAATTTCCCCTCTTTTCTCAGCTTCAAAATAGCTTGCTTTTCTCCCATAGACAGCTCTCTGGACTTTAAAGAACGTTTACCCTTTTTAACAACAAATGCAGTCTTCACAGGCAAAACCTAGGTCTCAAAACAACACTAGACATTCAGAGCTATTCATTTTTTAAACAACCATTTTAACAGGGCACACCTGGGAGGCAAGAAACACCTATAAGTCACATTATCTGATATTTTTTATCACTGGAAAAAACAAATGGGTTCAAACAAAAGGTGCCATGTTCTTAATTGTTTAAAACATCTAGATATAAATATCAGGAAATGAAAGCTGAAATTCTGATCTATCGTCTCTCATTCATCTTTTGATCTCAAACCCAAATGTCTTATTTTGGTAGCCAAAACAATAGAATTGGCCTTGCTGTTACAATACTTTTGGGAGGAGACTGGATAACAATAGTATTTATCATCAAATACTACTTTGTATGGTCACTTTTTTGGTCCTGGCATGTATGAGCATGTGTACAAGCCAGGTGATTTTCACCACCCCTGGTCGTGAGGAAGGGTCACAATAAACTGTATTTTCTCTGTATTATATTCATCATATCGAGTGGACAGACTAGTTATAAAGTTTGATTGCTGCTTTTGATTTAGAGAGAAAACTAAAGCATCATGTCTGTTATAAGAAAGTCCATCACATTAATTCAAAACCAGTTAGGATAGTTTCAGAGACAGTGGTGCTCTGTGCATCAGTGTAAGAATCTGACAGGCCTGGCTATTTTCTCATTATGCCTTTACCAAAAAGGTGATTGTCCCTTTTCTTTGAAGGGCAGGACTTAGGTTATACAGCTGCCATGGTTATAGTTGTTGTTACTGTTACATGCTGTCCCATTCATATTTCAAGCAATGACCTGTGCTTGGATCTTTTTTTGTGTTGGATGTTTGCAAGTTTTTCAGACAGATTATAGTATTTTTGTTTTTTGTCTGAGCAATATATTTTGTCATGAGATCTTTTAAATATCCATTTAGCTAATGTTTTAACCAAGGCTGACAAATAGCAGCCCCTCTTCAGAATCTTGTTTATGTAGCATAAATCTTCAAAGCACCACAAAAATATTCAATTACACAATAAAATCTTATTTATTTTAGTTGATCACTAGACGGTAAGCTGTTCTTTGACTATGATTATAACACTTATGCTTACTCAAGTCACATTAACCGACAATGATATATCGCAGTTTCCCCCAGAACATATCTGGATTTTTACTGAAACTTTCAGGATTGCATATAGTATTGGGGCATTTCAACAGGTAAAATGGGAGGCACATGCTTTTTGTGTACATTTAAAAAAAAACTATATTATACTGTAGTTCAAGGCGCACCAACTAAGGAATTCACCAACCTAGTTCCTTATCTGACACAATATTATTCACAGGATTATCAAGCATCTGTGAAATGAATTCATTATACTGATAAACATCATTACAATCACAAAACTTATTCCAAGGCACTGTGTCACCTCACCTGAAATGGGAAAAATCGTTCAGGAGGAGCGTTGTCTTCTGGTATCACAATCTCGACACATTTAATCTTTTCAATGTCAACAAATCCCTTTAATCCTTTCTTTTTCTGTATTCAGAAGGATTAACTAAAGTTAATAATAAAGTAATAGCAATAAAGTAATTACACTGCACTGTGGTTTGATCATTACATAAAAAAATATACAGATCTCTCCACTAGAATATAAATTATTCTAGTAAACATTTGAAATATTAAAATACATTTCTTACCCCTTTTTCAAAGTCATAGTCGTAGTATGCAATCTTTTCCTGTGTGAGTACAAACAATCTCTCTTTGAAGTTTAAGGGCGAAGTTTTCTTCTTCTGCTGAGAGCGCTTTATGAAGATCTCCTCCAGCATATTATCTGACATTGTTCATTCAGATATGACGTTATCCTAAAAACAGATATATGCTATTAAACAAAGGAATTAATTAAATAAACCTATATTGAGACTGGCTTGAGGAAAACCAACACACACACACACACACACACACACACATCTCTATACCTACATGCTTTCTCACACACTCACATTCTCAGTGACTGAAACTAACTGTGCACATAGCACCATGTAACATGGACCACATGAATGGGTCCTTCAACACTTGAAATATTTTCAAGAACAAATCATAATAATGAACTGCATTATTTTATGCATTATGCTCCTGCCATATGATTGAATAACTGCATAATTCAACTTAATACAATTAAGTTTTAATTGTATAGAGCTTTTAACAATGGACATAGAGGCATGTCTAGAAGCAGCTTTACAGAAATATATAAATTCCAGACAACTGCACAAATGATCAGGTATACAAGTGTTCCTATTAAAGTGGACAGTGAGTGTATGTGAACAGTGCTGTATATTTCATTTTTCTTACTCAGTTCAGTTGTATCAATATTTTGCTGTACTATCAAACCATTAATAAGGAATGATTCAGCACCACTACTAATGGTTTGTTCTGATTCAATGTGATGGACTAATTTCAATGCCTGTGTTTACTTTGAATTTGAATGAAATGGTTGTTGCATTGCTGTCCATAAGCAGAGCATGTGTCTCTTTTGGATGGATGACTACCTCTACAATTGCTAGTTTGTGATAGTTGTTGAGACTACAAATTCAGGTCTAAATTTTGGCTTGTTGTCTTTGTGTCTTTGCACATATGTATGATGTATGCTATTGATGTTTGTGGCAGGTTGCTGTTACACAGACAGAGTTTTGGTATTCTCCTCCATAAGCTCATAGATCTGTCATGTGGCTATAGCTTTGGCTAGTTTGGGGTCCCACAGCAGAATCTTTCTTTGACATTGTTCATTGTTGATTCCACACACAAGTCTGTCTTGAATAAGTTCCTCTTCGAAAAAAGACTAAAATTGTAGCTTTTAACTTTCATTCATATATAACTGAAATAAGATTCAATAGGCTCACCTAGTTTCACTGAACTTGTATTAAATTCAATTGTTTATTAATTATGTAGCACTTTTAACTATGGACATTGTTAAAAATGGACATTGTCACTGTTCATGACTCAACTATCAGAAATACATTAGGCAAATATCTTGTCCATGTAAGAGTGGCGAGGCAAAACCACTGCTAACCCAAAAGAACATTAAGACTCATCTGAATTTTGCCAAAAACACACCTTGATGATCCTCAAACCTTTTGGGAGAACGTTCTATGGACTGATGAGTTGGTGAACTCTTAGAAAGACAGGGGTCCCGTTACATCTGGCATAAACCAAACACAGAATTCCACAAAATGAACATCATACTAGCATGGTGGTGGAAGTGTGATGGTGTGGGGATGCTTTGCTGCTTCTGGGCCTAGGCAACTTGTAATAATTAAGGGAAACATGAATTCTGCTCTCTACCAGAAAATCCTAAAGGAGAATATCTGGTCTTTAGTCCATAAGTTAAAACTCAAGCACATCTGGATTACGCAACAAGACAATGATCCAAAGCATAGGAGTAAATCCTAGCTCTAGAAATAAGTTAAAGACTAATTTCCAGTTATCAGAAGCATTTGGTTGCAGTTATAGCTGCTAAAGTTTGCACAAACAGATTTTAACTTTAAGGGACAGTTAGTTTTTCCACATGGGTGATAGGGATTGGATAATTTTTTTGCTTCAATAATAAATTAAATAAATACAAATTGTATCGTGTGTTTACTCAAGTTGTCTTTGTTTTATGTTGTATTTCGTTTGAAGATCTGTACTGTAGTGCACTGTACATTGTAGTGGTGCTTGAAAGTTTGTGAACTTTTCTATACTTCTGTATAAATATGACCTAAAACATCATCAGACTTTCACACAAGTCCTCAAAGTAGATAAATTAAACAAATGAGACAAAAATATAATACTTGGTAATTTATTTATTGAGGAAAATGATCCAATATTACATGTCTGTGATATATCCGTCTTGCTGCATAACCCACTTACTCTTGAGATTCAGTTCACAGACATATGTCCTGACATTTTTCTTTAGAATTTGATGGTATAAGTCAGAATTTATTGGCAAGCCGTCCGGGTCCAGATGCAGCAAAACAGGCCCAAACCATGATACTACCACCACCATGTTTCGCAATGGTCTTGTATTTCCTCAATTTGTACACAATCTGTCTGTGGATTGGTGGAGTCCAAACTCTTTAGAGATGGTTTTGTAACCTTTTCCAGTCTGATGAGCATTATCAACTCCTTTGTTCCTGTCATGATACTTCCACAAACATGTGTTGTGAAGATCAGACTCTGATAGATCGCCGTTCATTAAATATAGCAGGGTGCTCACTCACACCTATTGATTGAAAATCAATCCTGTTGATTGAAAACACCTGACTCTAATTTCACCTTCAAATTAACTGCTAATCCTAGGGGTTCAGATAATGTTGCAACTCACAAATATGAAATCGTATTTAACTGGGTTCTCTTTGTCTACTTTTAGGACTTGAATCTAAATCTGATTATGTTTTAGGTCATATTTATTCAGAAATATAGAGAATTCTAGCATCAAACCTTCAAGCATCACTGTAAACACTATCAAACATTTCCTGGTGTTGATAATTTCCTGGTTTATCACTACTACTGCCCATCACACCTCAACCATTGCATCTCACAAAAGTATTCAGCCTTTCTTTAATTTTGCCCAAGTTGAAAGTTGGACCTTCACAGTGTTTGGTTATTTTATTAATGAAAATCACAATGAACAAATAATTTGCTGGTGTAGCATGTTACATATTCATCAACCCTTAAAGTAGTAGTAAACATGATATTGTGATAATTATTAACCTTGTTTATTTTATGTATGTAAATTATGTAATGTCTACTTATGTATCTATCCTCTGGCAGACATTAGACAAAGCCAGCCTGTACATCTATTTTCATCTAAATTAATGTGTGTATGTCTTTTTTTTGTAATACAAATATTTACACATGTTAAGAAATGTGTGAATGTGTGTGTGTGTGTGTGTGTGTGTGTGTATACAGTAGCAAGAAAAAGTATGTGAACCTTTTGGAATTTCATGGTTTTCTGAATAAATTTGTCTGATCTGATCTTCATCTAAGACAAGGGTATTGACAAATATAATGTGTCCAAAATAATAACACAAAAAAAATTCTGATCTTTCATGTCTTTATTGAGAA
>JANDJT010000217.1:4676252-4701288 GCA_024331685.1 Stegophilus panzeri | reverse complement strand
AGGAAGAGCTCATGATCCAAAGCATACCAAATCATCTGTCAAAAAAGGAAGTGTTATGGCATGGGTATGTGTGGCTGGCAATGGAACTGGGTCACTGGTGTTTATTGACGATGTGGTTGTTGATAAGTAGCAGGATGAATCCTGAAGTGTATATAAATATATTTTCTGCTCAGATTCAGTCAAATGCTGCAAAACTGATAGGACGGCACCTCACAGTACCGATGACCCAAAACATACAGTGAAAGCAACCCAAGAGCTTCATAAGGCAAAGAAATTTAAATGTTCTTAAATGTCACATGACCTCAATCCAACTGCGCATGCTTTTCACGTACTGAAGACAAAACTGCAGGCGGAAAAATCCACAAGTAAGCAACAATTTCAAAGCATCTCAAGGGTGACTGTCCAAATACTTTTGGACCTAACCGTATAGTGACACTGCTTTACACGACGTCCGGTTAACCGTGTATCGCTGCACGCGGGCCCGCATCACTCCACCCCACCGTCGCTTATTTTCCTATAACAGCACGTGCTGTTTAATTATTATTTTTTTTTATTGCTTCATTCCTATAACACTAAGTGTTTACCTAGCTAGCTACCAGTTCGTTAAACTTAGTTCGACAGAACAGAGCAACATTACCAAAATAGTGTCGCTATTAGCTCCTTGCTTTGACTTTGCTTACCCAACAGACTTCTGTCATTTGGTGAACCAGCTGCTGAAACCTTTGCTTTTGAGATTCAATTTCAATGAACTGCTGAAGCTGGGGGTCAGTCCTTACGCCTTCACTATCCATTAGTTTAGCGTATGTCAAATTTATCATTTACTGGAAGACAGCACCTTGGTACTCGTGATCCTGCACTTCACGCGTTAACCGAACCGGACATGCCTTAGTTGGAGAAAAAAAAAGTTTTTTTCTTCATCTTTATGGTGCATGGCAAACAACAATATGTGCATTAACGCCATCTACTGGTATGGAGAGTGTACCGGGACATACGAGGGTGAGTTAAATATAAACCTTATTTTTTATTGTTGCATTGTTTACAGCCAGTAGGTGCCGGTATTATTATTATTTTAATTGTCAAGATTTTTAGCGGTTCAGAAATCTTGCTTAGGGAGTGCAGGGGGAACCGGTCTTATTTATATCCTTCTCATATCTAGTGTCTGGTGATCCCTTTGCTATTGAGGTGTGTGGTGTCATCATGCCAAGATCTAAAGAGTTCTGTAAAGCCTTCAGACAAAGGTTGTGGATGGCAAGGGATTTAAAAAGATCATTCCACTGTAAGGAAAATAATCTACAAATGGCGAAGATTTCAAATGACTGCCAATTTGTTCAGGACTGGCTGTCCCAGCAAATTCAGCCCAAGAGCAGACCGTCTGATGCAAAAAGAAGTCTCCAAATACCCAAAAATGTAATTACAGGATCTGCTAGTAAGTCTTGCAACTTGTCAAAGTGCATGCTTCTACAATCAGAAAGGGATTGTGCAAATTTGACTTGCATGGGATGTGTGACAGGAAAAAGCCTTTGCAAGACTACAGTTTGCCAATGAGCATATAGGCAAAGACCGAGAATTTTGGAATAATGTGCTCTGGACAGACGAATGAAAGATAGAGTAGTTTGGCCACAGTAACAAAAGACATGTTTGGCACAGACCAAAGACAGCTTTTCAGGAGAAGCACCTCATACCAACTGTGAAGTACAGTGGTGGAAATGTTTGGGGATTCTTTGCTGCCTCGAGGACTGGACAGCTTGCATTCATTGATTCAACCATGAATTCTGCATCATATCAAAGAGCTCTTGAAGATAATGTGAGGCCATCTGTCTGAAAGTTTTCCACTTTTAGGACTCTAAGCACACTAGCAAATCCACCAAGGAATGGCTCAAAAATAAGAAATTGGGGGTTATAGAATGGCCTAATGAAAGCCTGGATTTAAATCTCATTGAAATGTTGTGGGGGATTTGAATCGGGCTGTACGTGCAAGAAAACCTCCAAACATCTTGCAACCGAAAGGATACTGCTTATTGGACATTGAATATTGGTCACAAATTCCAGCAAGCCTGGTGGACAGTTATGCAAAACGCCTACAAGAAGTTGAAGCAATACTAGCTTCTGGGCCAGGGGTGTACTTACTTTTTCCACAGAAGAATATTACATCTATTGATATTTCTGTTGGATAAATGATTGAAAAAAGATAATTTTCCTTGTGGTTTTGTTGAATTATATTAACTTCATTAATAGACACTGTTTCAAAGATGATCAAATGTTTGCTTGTCCAAATATGTCAAAAAAGGCAACAATTTCCATACTTATGTTTTCATGTGACTGTATGGCCCGACATTGATCTAATTAACTTCTTAAGTTTATCTGAAGGTGCTGATGGTGAAGAAGTCCGAAATTACAAAAGCACAGAAGCATATAATTACCTGCACATCAATAAAATAGTCCAGGTTTTGTACAGGAAACAAAAACAACTTATTTTTTTGAAAGCAGAGTTAGAGCTCAGTCACAAGAAGAAACAAGAAAGCTTACAAGAACATAAGCAGCTAGGGTAAATAGCTTTTGCTGCTTGGTAACAGGTGCACCCTCAAAAAGGATGTATTAATATCCTACACACTTTTTGTGTTATTACTATTTCAACACATGTTGCGTTTAATTATCCAATAAATGTGTTTAAAAAATTGACAAGTGACCAACACTGCTTTGACCTTGTGATTGTGACAGCAGAGTCGGAGTCCTGAGGCGAGGAAACCAAACGACCCCAGGTAAGTTAACACTCATCACTATTTAGAGTTTATGCTGCTGAAAGAGCCTGGACGAGTTTGTCTCTACCTTGGCTAAAAGGAAGGTGCACACAGCTACTGCCTACGGCTCCATTCAAACTAAAAGCCCTGTAACTTAACAGATGTTCCTACTTGTTACACACGCAACTTACAAGAAAGCGTTTAATTTTGGACAGTGGGAATTGCCATCCATGCGAGGTCACACTGTCATGCCATTTTTATTTTATTTTATTTTATTTGAAGCATTAATTGGACATGCTATATTTTGTTTTATTTGGACAAAAATAATAATGATGCAGGTTGACCAGAAATGGAGCAGTTATTTCATACCAACAGTCTTCCCCAACAACTGCTTTCGTGTCTCACAGGTGGTCTACAAAAGAGAGCAGTCATCGAATCAAGAGTTAAATCTTTCATCAAAGTGGCTTACAACTGTTCTTTCAGAACAATGTACCACGTCTGCTACTGCTCAGAAGAATAATAGAAGCCATCAGTGCTAACCCTACCAGGTCTCGCACCTGCTACTCTCACCGGGACAGTAAACGAGTCACCCAGTTACACCACAGGGGCTCAATCTTGATGAAACCCTACAAACCATGTTAACAAAGAGGAAAAGGTTTGGTGAATCCTGCCAATTACAAGACCGATTAAACAGATCAAACCGAAAGGAGGCAGGCAACAAATATGACAACTATAGGCATGCGGCCTTGACGAGCCAGTTATAACGACGCTCAGGAGCATTGACCGCGTAGCGTAGAACGCGGCCAATGAAATCTCTGCTGCCAATATAGCCAGGCCCTCCTTCTATGCAGCATCATGGCCCGGTCTAGGTTTGGGGACAACAGAAAAGACGGGACTGCAAAAAATGAATGAACAAAGGACGCTGGAAAGAGTATTTCACTTTTGTCACATATATTAAATTAAATTCCTGGAGCCACGCTACTATTACCCGCTCAGTACCGAGCTTGGGAAGAAGTCACACAAACACAGTGTTCAGTGAAAGCTTCTTAGTTTAATGCTGAAATAGGCAGATTTATATATATATATATATATATATATATATATATATATATACACACACACACAGAAAATTAGGAAGGAAGAGCAGGCGTCTGACAGTTAGATCATTGCTTAACTTAACTTATCGTGTAGTTCTTAGCTTATCGTGTCAGAACAGGGACAGAAACTTCTGTGTAATCGGATAAGAAAATGTAGCGCTTGGGGATGGCGGGGCTGATAAAAGCACTTGTATGCAAGGCAATTGTAGGAGAGGAAATCGACCACATATGTACAGCCCTTCTCCTGTACAGGCTATCATGGGAAACAGAGCGCATGAAGAGAAAGAAAGCATGCCTAAGTTTTGTCGAACTTATCAGATGGCCTGAATACTTTGAGGCATGGACGTCACTAATGAAAAACAATATTCTCCATCAAGCTGGTTCCAACTTTCTCCAATAGTGGTTGAGAGATCAGCTTTGCAGGATAGAGCATTGTCATGGACAAATTTTTTAAACTGAAGGAGTTTTATAATCCTTTCCATTGATTCAATCAACAGCTGTCTTGCTGAGGCCATGTTTCCTTTCAAAAAGTCCATGCTTGAGGTCTGTAAGCACTCTCTTTTAACTGCAGACTAATTTGCATATTTAGATTTATGCTGCTATTTGTTTTAGGAATGCAAATCATTTTTTCCTCTACTTGATCTGGAATAAAATATGCCATTAATTAACAGAATTTCATTTAACTTGTTTGAGGTATGTTTTAAAGCCAGGATGTTCAGCTATTAAACAAAAATGGTTTTGTGTCATATCAAAGAAAGAAAAGAAAGAGTGTTGGTTAGTTGTTAGCTACAAAATATGAACAAATTCCATTTTGGGCTTTGAGAAATTGTTACAGAATCCCAAATTGTGTAATTTTGGAAATGTGACCTCCACTCTCCTAATGAACAAAATGGCGCTACAGACTCACCAGGACACTCCAGCTAGCATCTAATCTAGCACCTCATCGCCTATTTTTCATTTGCACAAAATAATTAATTCAACCAACATTACAGAGATAGTGGAAAGCATTATAACCTACTGTAACCCCCAACCTCTCTTTTGGCCTTAACATTACCGAGCTAGCTAAGTTTCGTTAGCCACTAACTGTCTCCACCTGTTACGCAGCATTAACGTTCAAACATGGCCATAACCCATCCTCCTAATGCTAATTACTACAGCTTGCCTTGTCCAAAACACTTGCTACATGCAGTTAACGTTAACCCACTCTCTGTATTACATCCTGGTGAACAGCTGTAACGCAAGGTTATCGTCAACTCTGAAAAAGGTAATGGGAACGTCTAACATTACCGCGAGCTGTATGCTAAAGTAATGTTATTAACTCAGGGTTAGCATCCAGCTAGCTAACCCTAACTCAGAGCCTCAGATAAGATACAGACCCAGAGAATTATAAAATATCCCCAGTCCATATTTCACAGCCAACATAAACACTAGTAGTGTAAGGCCAACACTGAGGAAGCAGTACATGATATTCACTTTAGTTCACTTTTATTCAAGTAGTGATCTGTCGTTCATCACTATGACTCGGGAACAATGAGTTGTCTTAGATAGTGATGGGAATCTTTTTTTCGAGTCATTTTGGCAAATGAGTTGACCTCTGCCGCCATCTATTGATTTTAGGTGCAATTGCAAGTCATTTTAATTTTAAAAGTGTTTGTTTTTCCACCAGATGGCAGTAATCTGCGACTAAACCATGCTACAGTCTTCATCTTATTTGAATGTGTGCAACAGAGAAGCCTGTATCTTCCCTAAAATGAATGCTACATTAAAATGTTCTAATTTTATATAAACACACACACACACACACACACACACACACACACACATATATAAATTAAAATATTACCATAACCCCCCCCACACACACACTTTTTTTTTTTTTTTTTTTTTTTTACACAAATGTAGAGTTAAAAAATTAATAACATTTTATAAAGTTATATTTAAAAAATTCGTAATTAATGTACAAAACACACTGTAACTCTCTGGAGACCCCAAAACATCCTGAGTGTTGGCCTAAACGAACAGCTTAGAAGGGTTCATTTGACCCAAGGAGTTGGGTTGATGCTTCGGGGTGGGCGAGGGGTGCATTGATTAAACTGTCAGTGAAAATGACCCAGCCATTAACCCAATGTTTGGCTTGCATAAAACTACCCAAAAACTGAGACTGAGAAAATAACCCAATTACATGACACAAAAAGACTCAACCCAGCATTTGGCCACTCCAAAACTTTAAGTTTGCTTCTCTTTTTCAGTCATTCAGGCTTACTCTTGTGCTTTGGATCATTGTTTTGCTGCATAATCCAGTTGTGCTTGAGTTTCAACTTCCAGACTTAAAACCGGACATTCTCCTTTAGGATTTTCTGGTAGAGAGCAAAATTCATGTTTCCCTCAATTATTTCAAGTTGCCCAGACCCTGAAGCAGCAAAGCATCCCCACACCATCACACTGATTTTTTTTGTGTGTGGAATTCTGTGCCTGGTTTATGCCATGTGTAAGCGGACTCCTGACTTCCAAGCAGTTCCACTTTCGACTCATCAATCCACAGAACATTCTCACAAAAGGTTTGAGGATCATCAGGGTGTGTTTTGGTGTTAACATTCTTCTGGGTTAAGCAGTGGTTTTCACCTCACCACTCTTCCATGGATGCCATTTTTGCCCAGTGTCTTTCTGATAGTGGAGAACAGTGACTTTTATTGATGAAAGAGAGGCCTGTAGTTCCTTTGATGTTGTCCTTGGGTCTTTTGTGAATTCCTGGATGAGTTGTTGCTGTGCTCTTGGAGGGATTTTGGAAGGTCAGCAACTTCTGGGAAGGTGCACTACTGTGCCGAGTTTTTCCATTTGGAGATAACGGCTCTCACTGTAGTTCTTTGGAGTCCCAGAGCCTTTGAAATAGCTTTGTAACCAAGACTGATGTATTTCAATCACCTTCTTCCTCATCATTTCTGGAATTTCTTTCAACTTTGGCATAGTGTGTTACTGTGTAACTGCTGAAAAGGTTTTATTTAAGTGTTGATTTGATTGAACAGGGTTTGCAGTAATCAGGCCTGGTTGTGTCTAGTGCAGCTGAACCCCGTTATGCTTACTACAAAGCTTACTATTAACAGACTACAATGCATGGCAAAGTAATAATTGATTGTCAATATTAATAATAACAATTAATTAAATTAGTTATTGAGCACCGGAATTTATATTGTTTTAGTTGTCGTTTACCCTTAATATTAATGCCGTCCATAGTTTGGACAACACTGGTACACTCTTGCAACACCGGTATTCATTCATAATAAAGGAACCCGTTTAAATATAACCCTGTAGAGGAGAATTGTAGATACTGGCAATATTGTTGGATATCCTCTGGATTTAGCCAAACACCCCCCACCCCAACACGCACACACACACACACACACACACACACACACACACACTGTCTGAGATATATACTAATCAGCCATAACATTAAAACCACCTGCCTAATATTGTGCAGGTCCTCCTCGTGTTACCAACACAGCTCTGACCCACCGAGGTATGGACTCCACAAGAACTCTGAAGGTGTGCTGTAGTATCTGGCACCAAGATGTTAGCAGCAGATCCTTTAAGTCCTGTACATTCGAGGTCGGGCGTCCATGCAACTGCCATTTTGGAGATGCCCTGATCCAGTCGTCTAGCCATCACAATTTGGCCTTTGTCAAAGTCGTTCAGATCCTTACACGTGCCCATTTTTCCTTCTTCCAACACATAAAATTCGAGAGCTGCCTAATATATGACACCCCTTGACAGGTGCCATTGTAACGAGATAAACAATGTTATTCATGTTACCCGTCAGTTTTAATGTTATGCCTAATGTGAACTTTAAAGTCACTTATATGGTCACTGGCACAGAGTCATAACCTTAACATATAAACAATTACATACAGCTAATTTCAGCTTATTTTACTGACAACACACACCTCAATAACAAAGGGAACACCAGACACTAGATTTGAGAGTGGTTTAAATAAGACAGGTTCCACCTGCACTCCCTAAGCAGGTTCTAATCACTGGCACCCGATCCTGAATACCTGGTTCTAATTTTATGAATTTGAAGGTGTGATAAATGTAGGGGTGTACTTACTTTTTCCATGTGACTAATCTGTTCTTTTGTTAATTTAAATTGTGAAAATGACTACAAAATGTCAATTTTATGTGTCATTTTATAGCGTGTATCACCCTTATTAATAGTTATTGTTTCAAAGAGGATCAAATGTTTGCTTGTCTAAACATGTAGCCTAAAAAATAAAAATAAAAAGCCAAACAATTACCATGGGGCATACGTATTTTTTCACATGATTGTGTATGTATACATACATAAATCAGTTGTACTCTTGCCTTTGTATGATTTGTATGATGACCCCTCCTTAAACCTTAAAACTTGCCCTTTTCCATAATTAATTATACCTAGACTTTACATATGCTATACAGCCATTGCATATGGTTATTTTGATGCCTTTAATTCAATAGAAATGTTTTCTTGTGCATACTCTAGGGTACACAAATAATGGTGCACAATTAAACATAACTAATACAATATATCAGTTTACAGGTGTCAAAATCCAGGACATTGCAATACTATAATAAGGCATTTGTTTTATTTGTCATTATTCTGACATATTGTGATCAGTATGTTGTTCATTATTGTTTGCTTTTTCTTCACCCCAAGACTCAGCTGTCAGAAAACAGTATATAGATACAGATGCAGCTGTTGTTAACTGAGATTATAGCTGCATTGGTTGTGCTGGACAATGTGTTTTTCTTAGTTTCAGTGCCATAACAATGCAACATTGCATAAAACACACATGCAGAAAGGGGTTGTTGTGATTCAGGTGAACTGCCAAGCTGAATTACACAGTTGATTTATTTGTGACATGAGAAAATAATTTTTTAATTACTTTCATTTTTGGCTTAACACTATTCAGACACAGTATGCACCAGTTTTACACTGAATACAAAATATCATCATCAAAAGTAAGTATTTATACAATATACAGCATGCAAACTGTTTACACATTTGAATACCTCTAAAACAATTCCCATATACACAGTATATTATTCACACCAAACTTAATCATTAAAAGTACTGTCAGTTCTGGCTGGGTTCAGACAGCAGTGGCAGGTTGTCCATCATTGTACAAGATCAAACCTCGCAGGGTTCGAGTACGGAATGAACCCTCAGGATGGATGGTGTCAGGTTTGTGCTCACAGCGGAAGAACATGATGAAGCCATTCCTGTAATTCTTGTTCATCCATCCATACAGCAAAGGATTGGTGAAAGTTGAGCACATGGCCACTATGTGAAACAGAGTATAAATAAGCTTGTATTCTTTAAACTTGAGGACCAGGTCAAGATCACTTGCCAACTGGAACACATGGAAAGGAAGCCAACACACTGCGAAGACTACAACCACCAGGGCTAGCATCTTTGTAGTCTTCTTGCGACGATTGATGCCATCATTGCGGTTGGATGGGCTGACATGGTTTTTCAGTTTGACCCAGATGCACACATAAGCATAGCTGATAATGCCAAGCGGAAGCACATATTGCAGCACAAGCATGGAGAAGCTGTATATGATGGCATCTCGGTTAGTGCCATGGGGCCATTTCTCAGAGCATACAGCAATCCGTAAGTTAATGTAGGCAATCTCCTCATAGCGGTACTCCCGAAAAATAGCTAAAGGTCCAGCAAGAACGGCCGCGAAAGCCCACGTTAGACTGATGATGATAAAACTTGCGCACCTGGAGAGACGCTGGCCCATGTGAAACACAATGCATCTATAGCGCTCAAGAGCAATCACGGTGAGTGTCAGAATAGACACGTGGACACTGAGAGCTTGGGCGTAAGGCACCATGTGACACATCACTGCCCCAAACTTCCACTCATCCAGCAGAGTGTATGCCAAGGTGAAGGGTAAGCACATAGTGTCTACCATGAGGTCAGCTAATGCAAGGTTGGCAATGAAGTAATTGGTAACGGTACGCATATTTTTGTATATAATGATCATGTAAATAACTAGTGTATTACCAACCAGGCCCAGGATTATTATAAGTGAATAAGCAGTTATAAGGGCTATCTGAACACTTAGGTGCTTGGTAATGTCATCCACAAAGACAGGCTTATGAGAATCCATGCTGTCATTGCCCAGGCTGTTCTGGTGCCAGTAGATATGTTCTCCTTCTCTACTGGGAATATCACTGGTGACATTAGCTGGGTCTGAAGGGCCCATGCTGTCTTGGGTTTCTCTTCTGATGAGTCCAAAAGCATTCATGCATGTGCCTGTTGCAAAGAAAAGTCACATTGGTTTCAGTTTGATCAGGAAAAGTACAGAGTAAAGAAAAACGTTTTTCCTCACATTATATTTATGCTATGTTTGATGGTTATTTTTAATTACACCCTTTATATGCTTCTTATCCAAACCATACTGTGACCCAGGATAATAGAG
This sequence comes from Stegophilus panzeri, assembly GCA_024331685.1. Classification (NCBI taxonomy): domain Eukaryota; kingdom Metazoa; phylum Chordata; class Actinopteri; order Siluriformes; family Trichomycteridae; genus Stegophilus; species Stegophilus panzeri. Next base: position 4,690,986 of record JANDJT010000217.1, on the reverse strand, counting down.
GTGTTTCTTCCACAGTTTACACAATTTACAACATGGACAAATCATGAAGGCTACTGTTTGTCATTTGGTGTTCAAAAATGGATCTTCCAAAAGAGGGCAGCTTGTGTGCCCCTCCCTCCTTTAATGTTAAAGCCTAATATTGTACCACAAAGAGAAAAATTTGTACCACAAAAATGAACAGGGTAAGCTCTGAGAGTCTTAAATATGCATCATTATGTAACACCTTTATACAACAATATATTTTCACACAATCTTTAATTAAGAATGCATGCCACGGATCCTATTTTCAACATGGTTTGATCAGACTGAATTCAACGGCTCAATGGGTTGGAGAACTATGTACTATAAATAAAGGATCAAGTTTGTTTTACATACTTTCAGTAACTGCTTTATCTTTTTCGGGGTTGCTGTGGATCCATAGCCAATCCTGGGGACACTGGGTGTTAGGTGGGAATATAGGATGGGATACCAGTCCATCGAGGAGCACCATTCATACACACAATCACACCTATAGACAATTTATATTGGCCACCTACTGACATGTTTCACCATGAGAGAACATGTGACCAATTATTTTGTTTTTGCTGAAGACATTTTGGTTTAAGACATTTTGCTTTTGCTACTCTGAAGACATTTTGGTTTAAAATTAAAAGAAGAATATGAGACAAGATACCAGAATTTCAGCTTACACTTCCTTATATTTACTAGATGTGTTAAACAACTTAGAACATGACCCTTTTAGTAGCAGACCATTTAGGTGGGCAAAAGTATTGGAACAAAGTCAATAGTTTAAATTGACAGTAAATAAAATAAAATTCTATTATATAATAATTATATAATTACTATTTTATTGCAAATCCCTTGCTTGCAATAACTGCATCAAGCCAGTGACCACTAACGTAACCAAACGATTGCATTCTTCTTTTCCAGGCTTGTAATGCATTTGTTCTTTGTTTTGGGTTGGTTTCTCCCTTCAGTGTCCTCTTCAGGAGGTGAAATGCTGCTCAATTGGGTTAAGGTTTGGTGATTGACTTGGCCAGTATAAAACCTTCCACTTTTTTCCCCCTAATGAAGTTTTTTGTTGTGATGGCAGTGTGTTTTTGATCATTGTCTTGCTGCATGATGACGCTCATCTCATTAGATTGGATGCGTTTCTCTGTAAATTGGCAGACAGAATGTTTCTGTAAACTTCTCAATTCATTCTGCTGCTACCATTTTGAGTTCCATCATCAATAAAGATTAGTGAGCTTGTTCCAGAAGCAGCCTTGCAAGCCCAATCTATGACACTACCTCCACCATGCATGACCAATGAGCTCGTATGTTTTGGATCATGAGCAGATCCTTTCTTTCTCCACACTTTGGCATTTCCATAACTTTGGTAGAGGTTAATCGTGGTTCCAGAACTTTTGTGGCTTGTCTCTGTATTTCTTTTCAAATTCCAATCTGGCTTTCAGAATCTTACTGCTCATGAGTGATTTGCATCTTGTGGTATGGCACACTGTTCTCAAAGTATTCTTAAAACGTGTATTGTGATACTTCACCTCTGCCCTGTGGAGGTTGTTGGTGATGACACTGACTGTTGTTTTGGTTTTGTTTTTTTAAATAGCTCTTACAATGTTTCTGCTGTTGTTTTCATTGGCCAACCTGTTCCATATCTGGTTGTTAGAAAACAAGTTGTTTCTTTCCTTTTCAGGACATTCCAAATTGTTGTATTGGCTATGCCCATTGGTTGTGCAATGATAAATTTTCCCTCTTTTCTCAGCTTCAAAATGGCTTGCTTTTCTCTTATAGACAGCTCTCTGGTCTTCATGTTGGTTTATTCTTTTTAACAACAAATGCAGACTTCACCCAAAACCCAGCGATCAAAATCAGGAGTAGACATTCAGAGGTATTAATTGAAATTCAGAAATATCGATTGTCTCATATCTTTTGATCTCTTTTTGATTTAAAGTCTTAAATATATAGCAAAAACAAAAGAATTGGCCCTGCCATTCAAACTTCTGAAGGGGACTGAGCTGGCAGAAACGCTACAGGTTCATTCCATCTCAAGTGGTCCAATTCAGGTTGTTCGACTGTTTTTAATTTTCTTTTTTTTTTGACCTATGTGCATTTTCATTGCAAAACCTTGTTTTTTACTTGGTCTAACTACAGCACCCATTTTGTGTCATGGCACACAACAAATTTTGGTTATACAGCTGTTTTTTTGGGGTTTTTTTTTTTACGGAAAATTCAATATCTCGGCTCAGGATGGTCCTAGTTCCTTGGAACATATATATATATATAAACAAACATTTTGCACATTCATGTTCCTTAGATTTAGAATTTAGGTCCAAATATAATGCTCAAAATTGCTCACAGTTCCACTTTTAGGGTCAGTGTATAATGGGAAGGGTTTGAGTCTCAGTCTTAATTTTTAGGTGCTACCTAGGTAAGTATACTATTCATGCAGAACATTTCAGGTTTAAGACTTCTCTTTTTTATGTGGGCGAGAAAGTGCAATTTTTAACAATTTCCCTCATTTTCAGGTTGAATATCTCTGGTGGTGGACCAGACACAAACCTGAAATTTTGACAGACATAAGTCCTCTATAGTAGCATTCTGCTGTAAAACTTTTTGAGTTTGAGATTGGAGGTAAACTCTGCAGGACAATTGACCTCAAGGGCCAGATTTGAAGAACCAGCCTGATCTGTTATGTTGGTACAGGTGTACAGTTGGTATGTGTTAATAGATTTTATCCAAATATGGTGTTCAGTTTGGTGTTTTACAAATGAACAGTGTCATAAACAGAGTTGTGGTGTTGTTTCTCCAGTTATAAATGCAGTACGTAGCTTCTGAGCTGCAGTGACTTGCTGCTTTTATCATAGGAGAAACAACACCATAGCTTGGTTTATGACACTGTTCATTCATAAAACACCCAAATGAACACTCAAAAAAATAAAAAATAGAAAAATTAAAAACAGTCAAGCAACCAACTTTGCAATTATTAGACCACTTGAGATGGAATGACCCTACTGCACAGTAACTCAGATAACCACTCTGTACAATTGTGGTGAGCAGAAAAGTACCTCAGAATGCACAACATGTAGAATCTTGAGGTGGATGGGGTACAACAGCAGAAGACTACGTCGGGTTCCACTTCTGTCAGCTAAGAACAGAAAGAACCGGGCTCAACAAAACTGGACAGCTGAAGACTGGGAAAACATAGCCTGGTCTGATAAATCTCAATTTCTGCTGAGGCACACAGTTGGTAGAGTCAGAATTTGGCACCAAAAGCATGAATCCATGGACCCAACCTGCCTGGTGTCAATGGGCCAGGCTGGTGGAGGTGGTGAAATGGTGCGGGAATATTTTCTTGGCACAGTGTGAGCCCGTTAATACCAAACACTCATTGCTTGAATGTCACAGCCTATTTCAGTATTGTTACTGACCATGTGCATCCCTTCATGACCACAGTTTGCCCATTTTCTAATGGCTACCTCCAGCCACAAAGCAAAAATCGTTTCTAATGCACTGGCATCCCATTCAGGGTGAATTCTCCTGCCTTGTGCCCAGTGTTGTTGGGATATGCTCCAGATCCAATGTAACCCTGGTCAGGATAAAGCAGTCACTGAAGATGAACGAATGAATGACGTCCTCAGTTGTAACCTTTTATATCACATTTATTCTTGGACCATTAAATCTGCAATATTTGAAGACATTTACACTTCAGGGGAGATTAATGAGCCCCTTACTACATATATTCATTAAAATCCAATTCACAGACAATGGAAAGTCACACAAATATAACACTACATTTACTTGAAAGCCTCAGCTCATGACCTGGACAATCACCTATATTGCCATTTAAGCTTATTGCCAGACTTGAAATATAATGATGCCCTGCTGTAGGGTCCAGAATATTGGCAATAAGCGGCATAATATTGGGTCTTTGATGATCACAGATGAGACAGCACTTTCAAGCATTTTTCTTGAACATTTAAACACAAAGCAGTGAAAATTATTTGCAGAAGTCTTTGTGAAATACTGGCAGTCTACTGAGGAACAGAAATATAGCATTCTATTTTTTTATGAATAGCATTTTACTTTCTTTTGTGTTAGGCAGCAGGTAATTTCAAAGCAATTATGTAGTCCCATTTAAAACCTGTAGAAGTACACTCGGGGTTACATGTGGCACAGCTGGTAGTGTTCTGTGCAGAATTCTGCATATTCTCCCTATGTCCATATGGGTTTCCTATAGGTTCTCCTCCCTAAAACATACTTGGTTATACTAAATTGCCCCTGAGTGTAAATGATTGGGTGAATACATGTACAAGGTGCCCTTCCACAGACTGACGTCCCATCCAGGGTGCATTCCCCTCTCATGATTAGTGTTTCCAAGGTCGGATGCAGTTTTCCTGTGACCCTGAGTGGAATAAAGCGGTAACTGAAGAGAAATGAATGAATGAGATACCCCTTATATTATCTTCTACAATGCACCATGAAGCATAATATTTTATTTCACTGTACTGTATACATATGTGTATATGTCATAACAAAATGTACAGAGAATATATCAACAGAATCCAAAGATCTCTTAAATGTCCTTTGCTGAGGTATGGCTGTATCCATATGAGATGAGAATATCATAGGGATGAATGACTTATTTAAATGTCTTTGAACTTTGCACAGTTCATCTCATCATTCCATCATCTGTGGACCTTTCCAAAGGGTCCACCTGAGACAGCATGCAAAAAGAAGGTCTCTTTATGCAAAGGTCATCTCTACATTGACATATAGCCTTTGCATTACAAAAAGCGGTGTCCATTCTTTTTGGCAAGTCATTGACAACGCCTACAGATGAAGGAATAGGCAACATCATCTACTGAATAGCTAGCTGATTCATGTCCTTCATTGAATCACGCTGTGATTTGTTATAATTATAATGGTAAAATTCTATTTTATTAGAAAATACATTATGATAATGGCAACATAATTTTTCAGTCCTACACAGATGATAAACTTGGAAAAACGGCATTGCAGCCTAAGGGCGTGAGATAATACTGAAGCAATATTCAGACTGGCTTCCTTTCTTGAATGTGATATACCATAAATGATGAAAAAAAAATAGCCAGAGGTCATTTCTGTTTCCATCATCATGTTATTATTACTATTTTTGTTGCCAAGTTTAATAAAGAGTATTAACTGCCACTTTTTAAATCTCACGTGCCTGTCTTTTACTCCTGACGGTTACTCTTTATTGTCTTATCAAAGAGGGCTAACATGCAATAGAATGCCAAGTAAAAAAAAACAACAACCTTAAAACAAGGGGCATCAATCAATAGGTAACATATTTTTGTGACAACTAATTCAAAAGATATTGTAATATATTATTTTGTGTTTTCCCTGCTCTACACCCCATCAGCCCTTCATCAGTTAAATCAAACATTCAGAGCGGGGGAAATAGTACTGTGGTCCTCTGCAACAGATTTTCTTTGTTAACTGTATTTTCTCTTCCCCAATCTCACCTAGGCTCAAAAGACCCTCAAAGTTCCACGGGTTTTTAAAATGGGAGCTATGGGTGTGGTTTCTGCAGAAACTGAATTCTAAGAGTAGTTAAATTGCCATATATATGGATTTGCCATGTCTCTCAAATTGCTGCAAAGTAAGCAGGAAAGCTGTAGTGTGTACAGTAGTTAGATATCCAGACATGTATAATATATTCAGCAATGTCAAGTTAAAGGCATGGATTAGATCCTCCACTGATATGATGCCATAACTGTTACAAATAAGAGACTCTATATCACTATGCTATTTCCAGCTCATATCATTTATCTTTGCTACGACACTGTACAGATTTTACTGAAATAAATGCTGTGCTGAATTGCAAGCATCAATTCAAGGATAAAAAAAGATTGCATGATTAAAGAGGTGCATCTCAAACTCCAACAAGTCTTTTATCAAACCAAGCTTTTACCTGCACGAGTGAGAAAGAACTGAAAGATCTAAGAGACCCACTCTAATTTTCAAGACAATTTCATAATGCACAGATTATTTAAAAATTGGCTGTCATAGACTTCACTCTAACTGAGGATGTAGACAAGTTGTTGAATTATTGCAAGGATAAGGTGTAAGAAAGACATTTTAAAAATTCTGATTTATTCACGTTCATTATATACATACACATATGCGTTCCACTATATGCTATGTAAACATATTTAATACCTGTCAACGCAAACACGAATTTAAAACCTAAACAAGACCAATGATTGAAAATGGCACTCACTATTAATTGCCCGTTGCCCGTCTGCCGCTGGAATAAAGTGGACAGCAGCAGCTCGCGCTATGTGAGAGAGTGTGCATCGTGCGCGCGCTCTCTGCTGCAGCGCGAGACCATCGTTGACCCTTCAGAGCCGCCGTACTATTGAACCTGTGCACATATCCGTCTGGACTGCGCGAGAGAAACGCGACCGTATTTTACTGTTAGTGTAAAATATTAGATTAAGATCGAATGCTAAAATAGCATTTCGGGTGTTTACGTGCTAATTAAATGATACTGTCCTTTAATTTCCATTTATTTATTTGTTAGCAAGTTATTCGCTTAAATGCACTACTCAAACGGAGCTCGCACGCGCTCACGGAAGCAAAAAGCCTTGCAATTTTAACAGAAGTGTTTGCCTAATTCAGACATGATTCAGAAAAACCGACCTCACCCCAAACACCACCCCACCCCACCACCTGTCTTAACGTTCTCTTAATAATCGCTGGCAGTGATTTGATTCATTAAATCTGAGCTTTTCAGTGGTTGGTGTGCAGAACAGGTGTCAATACATATTGAACTTGTTGCATGTTTCTCATTCACAGGACAGCCATTTTATAGAAAGTATTGACTATTGATCGTTGATGCTTCCTGTTTAATGTGTCTTTCAAAGGTAAATGTGAATTATCCAAATCCCCGACAGCTCAAAGGGTAAGGAATTAAACGTTTTTGATATATAACAAATGAAAATGTGAATGCATAAAAAATGAATGTGATGTTTGGTAAGTGTTTATTCTAACAAAGATTAAAAAAAAAAAAAGCTCCACAATCTGCTGTGCCTCTGGCCTGACTGCTTTGTGCACCTCCTGGAGAGAATAGATGGCTAATTAAGCCTGAAGCTTGTCTTTGTGTTCCCAAGATTATGATTCAGTCGCAGGGATCATATCTTGCTCACCTGAGCCTCTGAGCACTGCAGACAGCCACTGCTTTGGTCTTGTAGTACCATTGGTGCCAGTGAGGTGCAGGACTGCTGATCTTAACTGACACTGATTGGAGAGCGAGTAGTTTAGGTAGCCAAGCAATGACTCAATGGTCATCATCTCCACCATGAGATATTCTTTGCTTCTGTTTGCAAAAGCCCAGTTGCAGACTTTAGTACAAAAACATATATTACACGTGTCTGAATAACTACATAATAATCGCCTGCTTTGTGACCAAGCACAAGTCTCAAACCAGGACTGTCAAGCTAGTGCTCAAGGAATCTCTAGCTGTAAGTGTTTGTTTTTTTCTTTTAAAGACAGAAGGTATTTAGTTTTCTTTTAAAGCATTGATCTTGCAAACCAGACATCTAGTTGTTGCTAGAAAGACTGTAATTTTTCATCACAACACATGGCCAAGAACCACCTGCTTTCACAGGAAGAGGCCATTTGAATGACCAACTAACCAAAGACCTTCTCTGGAACCCATCAGCAAATATGCATGGATATCTCATTTACTTAATGAGGAACTTTACTTAATAATTGACCGTTCTCCCTGTGCAGTTCTCCCTGTTCAACGTTTGTAGTGTAAAGCATGCTCTGTAGCAGGCATCTCAGTAGGAGAGAAATGAACTGGTGTAAAGGCATTATTTTTTAAGAACGTATTGGTGGTATTTTGCGTGTGTGTGTGTGTATATGTTGTTTATGTTGTGTTTGTTGGGAGAAGGGGTGTTTAAATTGTGTTGGTGCTAAGGGATTCTGAGATAATATGTGCATGCTTGTGACTAGTGGTTTTAGCTGTTCTGTGTACTGGCACCCGCTCTGCCCATGTGGGTTTCCGCTAGGTTCTCCAGTTTCCCTCCACTTCCTAAAACATAATAGAACTTCCTAGAATATGATATTCTACAAACGTCTGTGTACAATCTATCATTATACAGTCAGGTCCATAAGTATTTTGGCAGTGACACAATTTTCATAATTTTGATTCTGTACACCACCACAATGGATTTGAAATGACGCAATCCAGATATGATTGACTCTTTATAGTGTATGTATGTATGCAGAAATGTTTCGTTTCATTATTCTTGAAGGTATCTGCTTTATAGAATTTTTCTTTCTACTTTCTGTCATTTCTTTACATGTTCTTAAGACTTTTGCACTGTACTATACATACACCTGCTTCTCTGGAAAAATCATGTCTTTAGTACCTTTAACATACACTACATGGCTAAAAGTATGTGGACACCTGACCATCACACCCATATGTGGGCTTTCCCCAAACTGTTGCCACAAATTTGGATGAGCACAGTTGTATAAAATGTCTTTGCAGCATTACGATTTCCCTTCACTGGAACTCACACAAACCTGTTCCAGCATGACAATACCCCTGTGCACAAAGTGAGCTCTATGAAGACATGGTTTGCCAAGGTTGCAGTGGAAGATCTCGGGTGGCCTGCACAGAGCCCTGACCTCAAACCTTACACTGAATGGGTTAATAGTTAATAGTTAATATAGTTAATAGTTAATAATAGTTGGACCTAGTGCCAGTTCTCCTGAACTTTGTACCAACAAAGCTCAGTAGTAGAAAGCTCTATAGCTCCAATAAATAGTACACAGTGTTCATGAAGTAAATAAATATATACTGAGGGGGTCCATGGAAATTTATTTTTCAGTTAAAGTGGTCCATGGCTACAAGAAACAATACAATATGTCTATCTCTTAATGTATTTAAAGCATCATGTATATGTATTTTTCACTGTTTATGTTTTATGTTAGTTAACATAGCATAAATTTTTGATACATTTTCCAGGAAAACTTGATATTATGGTCTCCTGCCAAGTTGGACACAAATGGTTGAATAAGTGCACTATATAAGGCACATAAACTATTCTGTCACACCCTACGTAGTGCACTCATATAGGGAGTAAAGTGTAATTTGCAATCCCACCCACAAGAGGCGTTCAGCAGTTAGGACCCTGAGCTCAGAAATCCCCGAGTAAAACAAAAAAACAAAAAACAAAAAGAAGAAGCTACAGGGGTAGGTGACGTTATGTTTTTGTTCCTTCGACGTTTTGGTAAATGTTCTTATACTTGTTAAAGACTGTAGCAAAAAAATAAACATGGCTTTAGCGACTTAGCATTATAATGTTTATTGACGTAGACGCTGAATACAGACTGTACTTGGGTAACGTTAGCAGGCTAGCAAGCTAACAAACTTTTCAAAGATACGTTGGGATAAAATAAATAAAGTTTACTTCGTTTTCTGACATTATTGTACACGTAACTAATATTTTACTATTCGGTTACGTGTAAATAATTTTGTAAACAATTAATACTATCCATGTAAATATGTAAATAAAAAGCTAGTTTTCCAGGTTTTTCAGTTTTTCACTGTGGTTTGGTTAAACGTGTATTTCTGAGAGAGAGAGAGAGAGAGAGAGAGAGAGAGAGAGAAACCCCAGCAAAGACATTGTATATCGATGTAATTATATAAAACATACAGTCTCAAGAATGTTTAGTAAATATGCTGACATTTGCTAATTTCTTGTTCGTGCTGCGTGACCAGAGTGACTGAAGTGGAAGTGAAAGTCAGACTCCAGGCTATTCTTCATCCATGGCGTCCAGTATGAGGCAGGACGAGACTTTGAGTCTCAGTGAGGATCTCACCTGTGCCATCTGCTGTGATCTGTTCCAAGAGCCAGTCATGCTTGGCTGCATGCATCACTTCTGCAGGTCATGCATCACTACCTACTGGAGAGATCTTCGAGGTCCAGCGATGTGCCCTCAGTGCCGGAAGGAGTTCCCCAAAAAACAGTTTCAGACCAACTATCTGGTGGCTGGCCTGGTCGAAAAGGTCCGAGCCAGTTCATCAGATGCGTCTGTGAGGAATTTACAGGTAAGCTCAAGGTTTTTCGTAGACAATAAAACAACAAAATCCTTAGTAATCCTTGTAAGCTCTCATGAGGTTTTATCTTGACATTTAAAAAAAATAAAATAATTAAAAGCCTTGCTGTTCTGGGTGATCTGACTATACAACAACGTGACAAAAATGATAAAATATGATTTTTTGGGGTTTCTTTTGGTCATATCGGTCCACCCGACATATTTGGTTATGTTTCTTATTTCAAAACATGACAGATACGTACACTGTTACATTACATTAGTCACCCAATATTGATTCTAACAATCGTAAGACTATACAACAGTGACTTTCATGCTCCTTTCCCAGAAGCAGATCAAGGACGGTCTGGACCCACGGAAAGAACAGCTGATCGCCATGATCCGTAAAGACGAAGAACAGATGAACACGTTAAGAGTAAGGCAGGGGTTTGAATGCAGGACAAAAGCCTGTGCTGTGCTTCAGGTCACTCAGCAGCAGCTAACCCTACATGTCTGGACAACCTGGGAAGAATGTTAGGTTAACTCTGCGAGCTTAGCCATTTGCTTAGTGTCTTTTCATTGATCTTTTTTTTTTTTTTTTTACTACATGCCATAACAAGACAGTTAACATAACATAACATCAAGTGCAGGCTATATCCTAGTTTTATGGATTATTGATGATAGGAAGAATATTTTAATGTGACGTTTGGCTCAAACAAGTATTATTTGGCTTTGCAAGCTGAAAAGGCATGCAAAGTCCTTGCACAGGATTTAAAACATATAACCTGCTCTCTGTTTCTCTCTCTCTCTCTCTCTCTCTCTCTCTCTCTCTCTCTCTGTGTGTCACTGTGAATCCTCAATTTTGTCTGGATTAGAAAATGGGAGCTGATCTCAAGGAGAGGGTGTGTCACGATTTCCAGGCTCTGCATCAGTTCCTGCAAGTGGAGGAGGCGGCCATGCTGGCTCAGCTGCGCCGGGATCAGATGGAGCTGGAGCACAGCCTGGAACGACACCTCGAGGCCCTGCATACAGCAATTCGAGAACCGGAGCAGACAGTGGGCTCACTCCAAATAGCTACCAGCACCGTAGGGAACATTGCCGTGTGTTGTGTTGTAGAAGTGCTGGTGTCGTAGACATGACTGCACACACACATTATCATTTTCTTTTTTTCTTATTTCTTCTTCCTTTTCCCCCCCTTGTTTTTATTTACCCAAAATACACCTGGACCACATGAATCAAATGTTGTAATGTGCAGTTATGTACTCGCAGCACCCAGTTTACATGTTGCATAAAAGAAGGACTATCGATATGAGTTTTGTTCAGATCAAAGCATCTGCTCTAATGCTAACATGCTCTACTCTCTTTCTTTGTCCCCCTCTAGCTGCCAGAATTAAATTCCAGGTAGGTGGTAATTGAAGACCTCTATTACATGAACTCTAGTGCTATAGCCCGTCTTGTTCTTTCAAGCTATGAAACCATGTCATCATTCCTCAATAAGAAGTTTTGTGCTAAGTTATAAAACATTTAGTATGCTGTTTATGTTAAAAATGTTCTGACACTTTAAACCTAAACTGATTTTCCTCTGTCCTTTTCAGACCACATGTTCCAGGAGTTTCTATTGATGGTTTTAAGAGCAAATACATAGCTCCTCTTCAGTATACTTTGTGGCGAAAAATGTTAAAAAATTTAAAACCAGGTAATGTATGTACAAAATCCCGATTAAAATATCAAAATGTGATAAACTGTCCTCACGACTATAAGCAATTGAAGCTCATAAAGCTCATGGGTTTTCAGTACCACTTAATCTGAGGAAGGCATCATTACATCGCAGCACCTTGCAATTTTTGGCAAGTTACTTTACACCGTAATTACACCAGTGAACATTAAAGAGAAAAACGCCTACAGGCAACCAACCAGAAATACATAGCTTTATGGATTTTGTGTAGGCCATGTTAAGGAAATGAAAGTATGTAGCATTTTAAGCAATTCCTTTATGATGCTACCACTTGACTAATCAAAAACGGTAATGGCTTTGCTATATAAGCACATTCATAAACTTGTGCCAAACACCACACTTTTAAGTTTTACTACTGGTTACTCACTGCATAGGTGGTAGCCCATTGGGGTCTAGATGTTTTGGAGAGCGATTTCTCATCCGACCCTTTTCACATTGCTTTTCATCCGAAGGCTTCAGAAGGAAGCGCAAACTCCCTATTAATTTACACAAAATAAGTGTAATTTTGTTTTCTGTGCATATAAACCATAATAATCACAGTAACATTTACACTGACAAAAATTATGGAATGACCACACTGAAAGGATGCTCACCCGGCTTTTTTACTTCGTAGCAATTAAACAAATTACAGATATGACACAAAACTATTTTTGTTTAATAGCTGAACGTTCTGGCTTCATGAAACATACCTCGATTAAATTGTTTTAATTAATGGCATAGTTCTTTCCAGATCAAGTAGAGGAAAAAATGAAGGAATCACTCAATGTGAAGGAAACAATTATGGAATCAACAACAGCAAAAAAAAAAAAAAATCACAATTAGTACTTAAGGCTTTTATGACAGCCTGAATTCTCTGAGGCATGGACATCACTAATGGAAAAATAACATTCTCAATCAAGCTGGTTCCAACTTTCTTGAATAGCGGTTGACAGATCAGCTTTGCAGGATAGAGCATTGTCATGGACCAATTTTTTAAATTTCTACCATAAATTTTCAATCGGATTGAGGTCCAGACCGTTTGCTGGCCATGTCATTGAGTTAATATGCCGTTCCTGAAGAAAAGCTTTAACACTCTCTGTGGCAAGATCATCATCCTGAAAATGGCTTCATCACCAAACCTATTTTCTATTGATGGAATGAGAAAAGTGTCCAAAATTTCAATGTACACCTGTGCATTGACTGTTGAGGTCTCCCTGGTCCTTTACCTGACATGAAACCTCATATCATCAATGAGTGGGGAAATTTGATTGTTTTCTTCATGCAGTCGTCTTTATGTGTTTCATTAGAACGGCACCAGACAAAATTTCCAGCATCATCTCCTTGGCCAGTGCAGATTTGTGATTCATCACTGAATATCACTTTCATCTAATCGTCCACACTCCATGATTGCTTCTCTTTAGCCCACTGTAACCTTGTTTTCTTCTGTTTAGGTGTTAGTGCTGGTTTTCATTTGGCTTTTCTATACATAAATCCCATTTCATTCAGCCGATTTCTTACAGTTCTGCCGCAAACATTGACTCCTGTTTTGTTGTGCATTTTCTATTTTCAAGCCGTACTGCTTTGAGTTTTCTATCCTGACGTTTGACGTCTTCCTTGGTCTACTCGTATGTTTTCCTTTTATAACCTTCCCATTTTGTTTATACTTGCACCAAATTTTAGACACAGCTGACTGGGAACAACCGACATCTTTTGCCACACTCCATGTTGGATTTCCATCTTGAAGGAGTTTTATAATCCTTTATTGATTCAATTGACAGCTGTCTTGCTGAGGCCATGTTTCCTTTCAAAACGTCAATGCTCTTCTTGCTTGAGGTCTGTAAGCACTCTCTTTTAACTGCAGACTAATTTGCATTTTTAGATTTATGCTGGTATTTGGTTTAGAAATCCAAATTACAAGATGATTCCATCATTTTTTCCTCAACAGTGAGTGATTGCATAATTTTTTCCTCTACGTGATCTGGGAAAAAATATGCTATTAATTAAAATTATTTCATTTCACTTGTCTGAGGTGTTTCATGAAGCCAGAATATTTTTTGTGTCATATGTGATTTGTTTATTTGCTATGAAATATAAAAGCTGGGTGAACATCCTCCAAGTGTGGTGATTCCATCATTTTTGCCAGAGGTTGTAGGTCTTAGTGTGTCTATGTTTATTGTCATGCTCAGGCCCACTTCCAGTGACCTTCGATGAGGACACAGTTCATCCAAGCCTCCAGCTCTCTCGAGACAGGACCCAAGTGGTTGAGGCTGAAGCCATGCTGCCCTACAAACCGAATCCGAAGCGCTTCGTTCAGTGTGTTAATGTTCTCGGAGCCCAAGGTTTCCATACAGGCAGACATTACTGGGAGGTGGGCGTTGGCACCAAGCCCAAGTGGGACATAGGTGTTGCCCTGGAAACAGTGAATCGAAACACACGTGTGAAGCTGTGCCCCAGTAATGGGTACTGGACACTGCGTCTACGCAACCACACGGAGTACTCAGCAGGCACCCAACCCTGGACCCCAGTGCGTGTGACCTCTCGACTTCTAAGGATTGGGGTCTTTGTGGACTGTGAGGAGCGTACAGTTTCCTTCTACAATGCTGATAACATGAGTCTGCTCTACTCATTCTCCAATGGGCCCAAAGGGAAGGCTTTTCCATTCTTTAGCACGTGTCTCAGTGAACCTGGACAGCGAGCTCAGCCGATCTATCTCCTGCACTTCCCCAGCATGGCTGTCTGAGAAACTTCAGATTTTTATACATACATATATACATACATACATGTATATGCACACACATACATACACACATATATATACCATTTTCAATCACTTATTCAACAGAAATATCATTAGATGTGAGATTCTTTTGTGGAAAAAGTAAGTACACCCTTGGCCTCAGAAGCTAGTATTGCCCCCTTTAGCAGAAA
>JANDJT010000217.1:4640289-4667553 GCA_024331685.1 Stegophilus panzeri | reverse complement strand
TGTAAAAGAAGTTCAAGCATTTTAAATTTGTGTTAACTGTATGCATTTTGTGTCAAAGCAACAAGAAATGTGTTAACCGTTCAGCCTATACAGACGGATGTTGTGCTAACTGTGTTAAGAGTTTAGGAAAATTGCTAAAAGTATTGAAAAAATTGTCATAGCAATCGTAAAAAACTGTAAACTGAACTTATCATTAGTAATTCTTGTATTCTATGATGTTAATATGAATAATGAGCAACTGAGGCAACTGAGGAATTTTACACCACATGGATGTATCGATATTATGTAATAAACTAATGAATCTTAGTTCAGACCATGCATTTAACAAATACGTTCTCCTGCACTTAAAACGTGGAGAAGAGCACAATCTAAGCATTTGAAGGTCTACGCCCTCACTCTTTTAATACAGTTCTGGTTTCTAGCACAGAAACCTAACCACTGACCCAGAAACAGAGTGTATTTACAGTATATACATTTATTTACTTGACAGATCTTTCATTCAAACTGACCTACAAGTGAAGCAGAACATAACACGTACAGTTTAGTGGGTGAGGGATTAGAGCCTTGCTCAAGCGTTTAATCACTGCCCAAGATAGTCCATTGTTATTTAATGTTTGTAGTGTATATGCCAAATGCCTCAACACAACTTAAATAGAGTACATGTCTTCACTATACTGCATGGGAGTTCATCCTTATGGACTGTTGCCAATGGTATAAATATAATATTTATACAATTATACATATGAAAGGAATTTACAGAAATTAAGTAGTATTTGATTGATGTTTTTCTTAGGATGTTATAGTTATCAAATATATGGGCCTACTTTGTTCTACTATAGGTCCTGCTATGGGTACACAACATTTTTTACAATGTTTTAATGAGACTGTAAGACCATTAAAATTAATAAACCCTGCAAATACCCAATGACTTAAGCATGCACTGTAAATTGCTAATGCCTTTATTATTTAATGTCCGTGATGATTAATTTATGTATCAGGACTTGCCAATATAACCTTCTTTCAAAACATACTCCATGATCATCCATTCTGTAGTGAATTAAGGTTCTTTTTTTTTGTCACACTTTATCCTCATCAGGATCACGGTGGATCTAAAGCTTATGGGTATATATTCTATCCATACACTCTGTACCTGCCAGTCCATCACAGAGCACCATGCACACACCGGACGATATAATGATATAATATCAATATCGTCATAAATTATGTCACAATATGCTTGAACATTATATATCAAATGATTGGAAGCAGCTGATATGATGTTAAAATGTTATATTTAATCTTTCAAATTCTTAACTTAATCTTTATAAATATACATTTTAGTTAGTGGAGTGTTCATTTGGATCCAGCTAGACTTGCATGAATACCATCCATTTTCTGTACCACCTATCCCACACAGAGTCATGGGGGAACCTGGAGCCAATCCCAGGGGACTTGGGGCACAGGGTGGGGGACTAACTGGACAGGGTGCCAACCCGTTGCAGGGCTGCACACACACTTACACACCCGTTCACACACTACGGACAACTCAGAGATGCCAATCAGCCTATAGGGCATGCCTTTAGACTGGGGGAGGAAACTGGAGTACCAGGAAGAAACCCAGACAGAGAGAACATGTAAGCTCTGCACACACAGGGCGGAGGTGGGAATCGAACCCCCAACCCCAGAGGTGCGAGGCAAAGGTTAATTCAACAGGGAATTTCACACCATCTCTAGATATACAATTGAGACACACGGTATATCTAAACTGAACACTAAGGAAAAGAGCTAATACGATGCTGTAAGAGATTCTTGGTATGTTTTATGTCATTTGAACATTGTAGGTGTTCATTCAGAACTCTTGATAATTCTACTCTTGTTTTTCTTTATCGATTTTAACTAATTTAAATAGATTTTCTTTCCCATAAATTGTTGCCACTGTAAATTTTCTGTAAACTTCTGTAAGTTATGGACACTTAACTCTATAGGAGTGAGCCAGTTCAAGTCACTTGAATTTTGCTACTGAGAAGGAGACGTTCTAGGATCTTAACACTTCTTACACACTCCCAGTCTCTCTCTGTGTGTGTGTGTGGGTGGGTGGGTGTGCGTGTGTGCGCGCGCGCGCGAGCGCGTCCTGAAGGTCCGACCCTCAGCCCTCGGCCCCCCGAGCACTTCATCTGCCAACAGGCTGGACGAGCGGAGGAAAAGGAAACGAGTGTAAATCCACTCATGTCCACATTAATCTCTTTTTTTTTTACACGAGGAGAAAAGGCCGCATGTTGTCTCTCTGTCGTCCACACATCCTTTCCCCGTTTGTGAGGAGAGAGAGAGAGAGAGAGACGCGCGGTTCACCTGAACGCTCTTTTCTGCGGATTTACCTTCCGGTGAATTAAATGAGTTCAGAATAACGCCGGCTTTGTTGCAACTTTTTAAAAAAACAACAACTCCTAAATTGTGGAAACTTGGAAATGAAGAGAGACTGGACGCTTTTCGGCAGAATTTGGATCGGGATCGCGTCTATCTCAGGTGAGATTGCGACTTTGGAGAGTTGAGCTCAAGTTGGACTAAAGTTGCACCAGGCTTTGCGACGCAGTTAATATACTATTTATATCCAGGAAATGTTTCAGTGTCCATCGGATTTGATCCTGATCTTCTTTTAAGCTCTGATTTTAAAGCATCACACCCGTCAAATTTTTTTAACATACCAAATGAATGGCTGTGTTCCATCCTAAAATAAATGACAAGAAAGGATAGGATTTTGCATTGGTCTTAGTTTCTGACATGTCACTGGCTGTATTTTCGGCAGATTGATGCTGCTCATGCATGCAGTGTAAATTGAGCATGCTTCATCTGGAATTGAGGGGAAATTGAGCATGCTCCATCGGGATTGATGTAAATGGCGTATGCACCACCGGAATTGATGTAAATTGAGTATGCTCCATGTGCAATTGCCATGCATAATGTAAAAACACATTTTTTTTAAAAGCATAGTCATTAAGTCTGCTTAATCATCCAGTTTCACTTCGTCAAATAGTGAAAGATTAGTTAGATGATTCATAGGCTTCAGAGCATTTCCTAACTATTCCTGTGTCACTAGAGGGAGCCTTGACTTTAATTTAACTGGGATTACCTATGATCAGTGGTCACTAGGATATTAACATGATTAATGATAGCTACTGAAAACATTTGGTCAGAGTAAACAGATTTGGACTAGTAGACGATTGCTCACAGCAAAAATAATTTTATGCACAGTATGTACAGTACCGTAGGGCCCTCAGGGTTGCTTTCCCATAAATGCACAATGAGATATCAAGGTAAACGTTTGCCTCACTGATTGGACTTTAAACACAGAGGCACCCAGTGGACCGATCAATGGTCTGATGGTGTGTTAGAATCATTAGGTAGAAATTTGCCTGTTTACTGTCATTATTATTTTTCTTTCTTTGAATCACATTCAACTTTTGGCATATAAAGCAGCACCTTCTGTCTATTACGATAGTCATAGATGTTTAGTTTTTTTAAATTGTGCTACACAAAACACTCCATTGTTACATAGAAAAGGGTCTCCTTTCTGAATTCCAGTAAAGAGTGATTCCAGAGCCTCTTTCATCACAGATATTAGGTGGTGGGACCCAGGAAGGATTCATGTGTTTGCCAGGTTATATATGCCAATCCCTACACTTTGAGAGGAGGCTTCTGCAGAAAGATGGGCTCTTTCAGCGTCAGGAATCCGCAGTCACGAGAAACTCAGTTACATGTGTCTGCCTTAAATATCTCCCCAAATGAAAACCACATGGAGACTTGTTGACGCATGGAATTGGGCTATTTTTTGTAGCAAAGACTGGGTCTGGTTATTAGACATGCTCCATAAGTATTTGATGAACCCTTAGGCGTTTCTTAAAACTCTCAATCGACCACCATTTGTATTTTATTGTATATGCGATTACCATGAGCACTTGTTTCGACAGGGAAAAGAAGGAGTTCAAAACTACAACCAGTGACAATAACAATTTTAGGAGGTGACAGACATTAGAGAAAGTCTCACCATGTATGTAGTTTTTATCCAACTTTCCAACACTGGAGTAACTGGGTGGAAACTGAGGCACTGAGGTCTAGGTTGGTAAAAACATAACCAGGAATTCTTCCCTCTGAAGAAATCTCTAATCAGAACGAATGAAACAGTTCAATTTACCAGTATATCATATAATTAACTCAAAAAAAAAAAAAATCCTACAAAATATATACATTTCCCATAAAAGCCTTTGGACTTCCATTATAAGTGATGAAATAGAGTTTCAAGTAAATGGATTTTTGTTCTTTTCACCATACAAGGAACTGGAACCAAAATGAGAAATGAAGGGGTTATGAGGAACAAAAGGATAAAAATATCCAAAGCTTGTTCAATAGATTAAAGCCCGGAGCAACAACAAAAATGGTACATGTTTGCTGATTTAAAGTAGTGCAATTATACTGAATGGAAAAAGCCGTGGGCCGTGGGCTTAGCTGATTTAACTTTACTGTCCCAGCTGTAAGAATATACACAAGTCAGAATGATATGACACTAATGCCATGAGCATGTAACTTTAATAGAACACTAGCTTTTCTTCTTACCACACTAACCACTGGAACAGACATTGATTCAAAAGCCTCATCTGTCTCCTCATTAGCAGAACGTTTACCGCAATGTGTTTCATGTTATCATCGGAGTGATTAGGAACAACTTGAGACTTACTTATTGATGTTTTGCTCTACTTACTGAGGGGTGTTTGAAGTTAGAATTATTATCAGGCTGGAATGTTTGAGTTTGAAGTGTAATCTACTGTCCTGTGGTCTGAGTGGTGAGCTAATATCCATGTCTTTTCTAATGTGATCCGAGGGAAAGGAGACTCATATGCTATACACACTCCCAGCCTTCGGCAGTTATAAAGCCCCAAAGAACTTTTACGGTTTTCCAGACTTTATTTGAATTTGGAATGATTTATGTTTTGGTTGTTTTTTCAATAATATTGCTGCTGTAGGTAGGGTGAGAAAACCACTCCTTGGTGGCGTAAAAGTCAGCAGTATAGACAAACGTTTGCTGTTGCCCCAGGCGTGTGAATGTGTGTGTATGGTGCCCTGTAATG
The DNA here is from genome assembly GCA_024331685.1 of Stegophilus panzeri. NCBI lineage: Eukaryota > Metazoa > Chordata > Actinopteri > Siluriformes > Trichomycteridae > Stegophilus > Stegophilus panzeri. The sequence goes on along the minus strand of JANDJT010000217.1, from coordinate 4,662,433 downwards.
GCCTGGCTTCCCATTCAGGGTGCAGTACCTCATGCCCATTGTTTTTTATTGTATTTGTTTGTACGGTATTGGCTTCAGATCCTGACCAGGACAAAGCAGTTACTGAAGATGCATGAATAATTAATAATCAGCAGTTTGATATTTCTTGAGAACAGCATTTTTTCTTTTTCTTGATAGAACAATAAAATCTGATAAGCTCAGAGCAAATGTTTATTTTATACTAATATCACACGCAATTGTTGTGCATCAGGCACTGCAAAGTAAGTTTCATATTTTGATGAATACAGCTACTGCATGGCTGTATGCACATCTCCAAGAGAACCCTTTTTCTGAGTCAGTTACGGCATATTGGTCAATCTTACAAATACAATACAGTTTTATTTCCTCTGACTGAGAGCTCTTGTACGTAGCCATGTTTTGAATTAGCTAGTTGATATCTGTATAATCTTGAATTACCGTCTGTTTTTTTATTCCCTGTGTCAAGTAGTTGTCGTCACAGCTTCAGTAGTATTTTGTACAGTATTTTGAACCTTCTTAAGGGGCCTTGAGAAATCAAAAGTTGAAACTTATTCATTAGGATCTCTATGGCTGGCTATGTTTTATAAAATCACAGTGCATTATGAAGCATCATAAGTGTTAGGATTCTATAGTCAAAAATCCCAGCATGACAAGTCTTTGAGGTCACTGACCGTCCATTGGAAGGAGAATATTTGGTGGGGTTGGAGGAAACTGCCAACTTCCTCCTGGCCTCCCACACCCTTTCTATTATCAATCCTACTTACCTCATTTTGACCCTTCTGTCTGTTTTTATGGCTGCATCATCACCACTGCCCAGAGGAAATTTCTTTGCTTAAAGGTTTCTCTTTGATATCTCAGGAGATTTAATGTGGATTCTCACATGTGCTTCATTGATGTATCAACTTTGTCACAAATGCTACTCCTAAAGGAGAAATAGAAAGAAAAGACAAATGAGTAATTTTCTGAGATTAAAGGAGTCAAAACAGAGAAAACGGTCACGTGTTTCACCTGCTGGTATTGAACCAACAATCACCAAATCACAAGGCAAGCCCTTTAATGCTGCACTGCTAGCTTACTGAGTACAAAGCGTTTTTCAGGTGTTGGCTTTCCTTTTCTACCAAAAACTTTTTATTTATATAAAATAATGCTGAAATATAAAATACTTGGCACCTAGTGTACTTCTTTTCAAGTATACTTACAAATGCTTGCATATAAAAGTACATTGGTGTACATTACATACTTAAACTACTGTAGCGTATCAGAAATACACTAGTGTACTTCTCTTCAAATATAATTAGACAGTATATCAAAATTAGACTGTACAGTTCTCCAAATTAGTGCACTTGTAGTAAACATGGTAATATTTTTTGAATGAATCATGAATTTGGCAGATCTGAGAACAGTGTGAAACGTTGTTGAGATCTCGACTGAAACTCAAGAGGAAATGCGAACATGGCATGGACTTTATTTTGGCTCAGGAGATGTCTTCTTTTTTTCTGACTCTTTTATTTCCATTACATTTCACTGCTGTCTGGGAGAAACTATAATGACAATGAGATTTCTTTTTAGATTGTTTTCAACCTATGGATGTGCCTTGTCTAATTTATTTGCTCCATGATGAATTCCTCATTATCTGAAAAGTGAGCTTATGATTTGGAACCATGCTATGATAAAGGTTTACTCCATCGAAATATAGAGTATACGTTTCCAAAGACCCCCTGTCCTGTAGATACTCGTGTGTGACACTATCATAACAATCCCACTAACCCTCATCATAAAATTATCATTACTCTAGGTCAGGGGAAGGAACTTCGTGCAAATTGTACTTAGGCGCATGTATCTAGTTCCGACCTGTGACCCTGTGGTTCATGAGAATCTAAAGATTCTGTGGTTCTTCCGCAGTTGTCAATGGAAAATGCTCTTCCTTCTAACCTTGCTGGGAGAGGGTGGTGGTGGTGGGGGGGTGAAGCAGTTTTGGTCTGCATGTGATGACAATTGAAATGGCGCAGTGGAAAACCGAGCACGTCCTGTGTGGCCGTCGGCACAGGTACAGGAAATTGTAGTCAGGAGATGAGTGTGGCACGTAGGAAGCAAACGCTGATGTGTCCCCCACCTCCCCTAAAACATCCTCACTTCACATCAGGTCCAGCCAGGAAATAGGAAGGGCACTAGTAAGCAGATAAATGTGCACAAAAGGGACTTAAAGCCATCTTTGGCTCCCATCCTTCATAGACAACAAAAGAATCAAAGTTTGCATTGGCCTTGTATGCAGTAGACAAAAAGTTTTACTCTCTCTAATTTTTTTGTGAAGTGTGTGCTGCAGTTTTGACTAAGCTCCTCCACAGGGAGCAGGAGATGCTGACTCCTTCTTTAGATGAGGAGGTCTGTTCTATGGCCTGGCTGCCCCTCTCCTGCCGGCCGGACATGGTGCTATTTCAGTGCGTGGCAGTGCTGGCCCTGAGCCCCACTGTTAGAAATGACAGAAATGTTAGGGTTTGGCCTTGTCAAAGCATGTCCTACACGTTATAAAAAGCACAATGCTATAGTCCACTTGTGAAGTCCTTCCTGACACTAAGTTCTCTAGAGGTTGGGGCCTCATTCATGACTTTTGTTGTGGCCATTCATATTTAGGCAATTACGATGCTCAGAGCCTTCATATTTTGATTAGCAGCTTAAATGTTATGAAAGGCAGAACACGAACTGTGGAAAGAAAACAGGAAATTTACTGCATATGACAAAAAGAACTTCAAAAGCAACTATCAAAGCAGCTATATTTTCATTTATGTAACACAATGAGAAAACCTTTCATTTTATGTCATTGTAAAGGTCTAATACCATGCTGCTGTATCTTTTTTAGAGATTTTTTAGAGATTTCTTTAGGCAGTGTGCTGTCCTTCTGTCTCCTGTGTATAGGGTAAGGATCAAACTGTCACAATAGATGACAGCATGACTTCACTTTTGCTTAACTGTGACAAGATGCTGCTGCCAGCTGTTTATTTTAGTCAACTAAAACCACTGGCAAACTGCACATCTGTTACATGACAGGTTGTAGACAAGGTTGGTGAAACCTCTGCAGTTGTATTCAATTTAAAGAGACAAAATCCGTTCATCACCACCATCGAGAACTTGAAGATTTGGTCTAAATTACAGCAGAAGTTATTTTCTTCATCTTAATGGAATCTAAATCCTCACTGTATCTGTTGTGTCAGTCTCTTAATGAACATTAAATGAAGCATTCACCTCCATAGAGAAATGCTTAGTTGATGTTTTGCTGAATCACCATTATGATTAGTTGAGTGAGCATTGTGAACAAGGTTTGGGCCTTGCTGCTGAGAGTACCGTTGTGATTAGTGTGTTTCTAAAACACATAACATCTTGCTCAAAAAGAACTTTCATACGTAGACGGCATTTTCTGAATTTTTGGAGATCTTTTTATTCACTAGGTCTAAACTGATCCCTGGACTAACATCGCCTAGCTGATAAAATGTATTAAAATTATGGTTCCATTAACTTTATCTTCATTGGTGGAACTCACACTGATAAAGCACTGGTAGTCTTTTTGAATGTTCTAATGGAGAATCACATCCATTAATGGGATGCCATATAGTACCAAACATACTGTTGGGCACTACTGATAACTAATCAGCCACAGAAACTGATTTATTTCTGTGTGAGAATACAGTTTTTGTATAATATATAGATAGATAGATAGACAGACAGACAGACAGGTGTACTTTATTGATCCCCAAGGAGAAATTTGGGAATTTGTTAAGATGTACTTATATTGGTCATTTCAGTGCTGTGAAAGTTCACGATTTTTGACTTGCTTTAATGTACTTATAATTATAATTGTTTTGTTTTTATATTTTATTTTTATTTCTACTGTTTATAAGTCTGAGAAATGATGATTTTCATGATGTTGAAACGTAGCTAGGGCATGTATGTTGTACAGTATGGATGAGTATGTTCGGTTTTTTTGCAACTGAGCACTGCAAGAAGCAATAGCTGGTGCAGTGGTAGAGCTCCTGCTTTCAACCTTCAATGCCAAAATAATGGATTCGATCCTGTGAGTGAGTGGAGTTTCCTTTTATTTCTCCCAGATTTCTACTTGAGGCTCAATAAAGTACATCTATCAATCAATTGATCTATCTGTCTATATGTCTATATGTCTGTCTGTCTATCTATTTGTCAGTGCTATACAATTTCCAAATTAGTGTCCATAACTTGAGAAGGCAACTCAGAACTCTGCAACTATACTGTTGTGGATACTATAGTGATCCTGAACAGATAGTTATTTCTGTTTTCAGAGAATCATTCACCGTCCACTTTAGTAGGAACACCTGTACACCTGCTTATTTATGCAGTTATCCAATGAGCCAATCAGGTAGCAGCAGCAAAATACATAAAATTATGCAGATACAGGTCAAGGGCTTCAGGTAATGTTCACATCAAACATCAGAATGAAGAAAAAGTGTGATCTCTGTAACTTTGATCGTGGTATGGATGTTGGTGCCAGAAGGGCCGGTTTGAGTATTTAGGAAACTACTGATCTGGGATTTTCTGGGAAAAAAATAAGTACACTCTTCCTACTTCCACAATCATTAAGAGAGTAATTATCAGCTAATGAAATGCACAAGATTAGTTAATCATTAAGAAGTGTGCCTACCTCAAAGCAGAACATTTGATACTTTTGTGTTCTAGAGCTCACAGGTGTGTGTTTATATCATGCAAAGAATAAGGGATATCGGTCATGACCTCTGAGAAACAATTGTTGCAGCTCATCAATCTGGGAAGGGTTATAAGGCCATCTCCAAACAATTTGAAATTCACCAATCTACAGTGAGGAGGATTGATTACAAATGGAGAGCCTTCGAGTCAGTTTTCAGTTTTCCGAGTAGAGGGCATCACAGCAAATTCAGTCCTAGGTCAGACCATTTAATGCTCAGAGATATAAAGAAAAACCCAAGAGCCACATCATGTGAAAAAGTATGGCTTTCATAAAAGGGTGGCTAGGAAAAAGCCCCTTCTCTCCAAAAAGAATAGGGAGCACGATCTAAGTTTGCAAAATTGAATCTGAACAAAACACAAAACGTCTGGAACAATATCCTTTGGCTCCTTTCTTTTTCCATTATTGTATCAGCTACTCAAGTAGTTTCTAGCAGTAAACCATCCATCCTGAAAACCTTTATTGGAACTTCAAAATAGAGCCATGTTTCTCTTAGCAACTAGGAAGGACGCTGCATACCACGTTGCATGTCGCTGCCAAACAGCATGTAGATAATCTGTGCACCTGCGCGTATAAGCCTCATGACCTGATGTCACACCCGGGTTATGTAATCACTACTCTTAAAGGGATAGTACTACTACATAAATCTTACATATTAATATAAATCTTAAATATAAACCTTAAATGTAAATATAAATGTAGAACGTAAATGGTTAATTCATATACTAATTGACCCTGCCCACACAGAGTGTGCTTCACTGAGGAAACATAGCAGTGATAGGGTTGCCAGGTTCACACCATACTGTGTTAGATTAGGAACAACATACAGTGCTGTGAAAAAGTGTTTTCCCCCATCCTGATTTCATCTGTTTGTGTATATAACTTTTTTGCTTCAGTAAATAACATTATATCATTTAAAAACTGTATTTTGTGTTTACTCAAACACAAAATCAAAATAATAAAAACAGTGTTTACTTAAACTCTCTTGCCTTTATTTTATCTTAGATTTTGTTTTCATTTCTGAAAAATTTAGTATGAGATATTTTCCCCATCCTGATTTCTTCTGTTTTTGTGTATAACTTATACAAAATTTTTCAGAAATGAAAACAAAATGCTAACTTATACTAATACTAATACAATACTAACTTCTGAGCTCAAGGGTGTGTTTGTATATATATAAACACACCCTTGAGCTCAGAAGTTAGTATTGCCCTCTTAAGCAGGAATAACTTCTTGTAGGCATTTTGCATAATTCTCCATCAGGCTTGCTGTAATTTTTGACCACTCTTCCATGCAATATTCTTTCAGTTACAAGATGTTTGAGGGTTTTCTTGCATGTTCTGCCCATTTCAAATCCCCCACAACATTTAAATAGGATTTAAATCATGCCTTTGACAAGGCCATTCCATAACCCTCCATTTCTTCTTTTTGAGCCATTCATTGGTGGATTTGTTAGTGTGCTTAGGATCATTATCCTATTGAAAGGTCCATTTTCAGTTCAACTTCAACTTTTGGACAGATGGCCTCACATTATCTTCCGGCACACTTTAATATGATGCAGAATTCATAGTTGAATCAATGAATGCAAGCTGTCCAGTCCCTGAGGCAGCGAAGGATCCCAAAACCATAACATTTCCACCACCGTGCTTCACAGTTGGTATGAGGTCCTTCTCCTGAAAAGCTGTCTTTGGTTTGCACCAAACATGTCTGCTGTTACTGTGGCCAACAACTCTATCTTTGTCTGTCCAGAGCACATTATTCAAAAAGGCCTGGTCTTTAAAAAACTGTAGTCTTGCAAAGGCTTTTTCCTGGCACGCCTCACATGCAGGTCAAATTTGTGCAATCTCTTTCTGATTGTAGAGGCATGCTCTTTGACACCAACAGTTGCAAGACTTAGTAACAGATCCTGTGATGAAATTTTGGGGTGGAGACTTCTTTTTGCATCAGACAGCCTGAATTTGCTGGGACGGCCAGTCCTGGACAAATTGGCAGTCGTTTGAAATCTGCACCCAATTGTAGATTATTTTCCTTACAGTGGAATGATGTATTTCAAGTAATTTGGAGATCTTTTTAAATCCCTTGCCAGACACATAGGCATCCACAACCTTTTTTCTGAAGGCCTTGTAGAACTCTTTAGATCACACCTCAGTAGCAAAGCAAACAGCAGATACTACAGATGAGAGGAGTATAAATAAGACTGGCACCCAATCTTGAATACCTGATTCAAATTTTATGGATTTGAAGGTATCATAAATGTAGGTGTGATAAATGTAGAAAATGTATGCTTCCATGCAACTGATCTCTTTTTTTGTTCATTTAAATAGTTTAAGATTATTACAAAATGCCAAATTTATGTGTTACCTTTATTAATAGTCACTGTTTCAAAGAGGATCAAATGTTTTCTTGTCTAAATATGTCAAAAAAATTTTTTACATGGGGTATGAAAACAGAAATGACCATCTGTTCAGGATCAAAGTAGTATCCACAATAGTATAGTTGCAGAATTTTTAATCACCTTCTCAACTGATTTGGAGATTTTGGAAATTGCAGTTAGAAAATAGAAGTCAATAACTCTTGCCAATCTTTTCCAATCAGCAATGGCGTATTCATCTGATCCATGTATTTCTGGAGGATATCAGCTAATGATGGGAATTTGTTCATGTTTTTTTTTTTGAGGAAAGGAGGAATATTATCTGTTATGTGTGAGATGTGGCAGTTCCCTCTGTGCGCTTAATATTATTCTACATAAATCATGCCCAGCCATCATGCTGGACCCAGCAAGAGCTCTTTTCTATCACAGAGTGGGATCAAAGGGAATATAGATCATCCTAAACCACAGGGAAGTGCAGTAGTGCTATGCAAGTTATGTATATGCCTACTCTTTCTTTATTCTGGGCTGCAGGAATAATATCCTTTTTAGGCAGATGGTTGTGTGAAAGCATAGGTTCAAATTACCTTTAACATGCCTGACTGCATGTGTCAAATAGAGACATGAGGTATGTAATGGCCTACAGCTTGTATAGAGTAGAGGGTGAGGCATGCACACATGCATTTCATTTATATTGCATACACAGGATTTCCAGTGGGCTAACAAAGCTTCTAATAGCATGACAATACATTCAGGATTTCTTCCAGAAGCAAGAGACGTAAGATTTTCTTATGTTGCTTTCTTGACCAGCGTCTAAGGTAACCTGCAGTTGTTCTGTGGGAGACAGAAAGGCTTGTATGTCAGTAAAGCAGCTGAGATATTTGTGAAATCCATCAGCACTCTTTGGCTGTTGCCTGCTACAGTATCAACATTCAGTCAACACTTCATTCGTAGCAGATCCAGTACACCCCGCCCGTCCCCCACCCAATCCTGCAGAGCAAAAGCAAAATGACTTTCCTTTTACTTCCTCTCTCATGTTAAATGTCAGCTTGTTTCATCATTGTTTCAAGTCTGCTTCGTGATCCATCTGTATTGTATAACAGTGGCTGTTGTCAGAAGGTCTGAAAGTGTTAATAACCTTTCATGGCATTTAATTTTTTTATTATTATTATTTATTTAATTTTTTTTTTACAAATTAGCAGTGCATAAATATAATGACTCAAGTAGAAGTTATCCAAATACTTGCTAAAAGCTACTCAAGAATCATACTCAGAACAAGCAGGATTGATGATTTTATGTAAATAAATGGTTTCAACTTGTCTTATATATCTTACACTGTAACTATATAGCTGTTATTACCTACACTATTTACATTTACATTTATGGCATTTTGCAGACACCCTTATCCAGACTTATATTTTATCTCGTTTTATACAGCTGAGCAGTAAATGTTAAGGGCCAAACAGTGGCAGGTTGGTAGTGCTGGGATTTGAACTCACAACCTTCCAATCAGAAGTCACTATACCACTATACCACTGCCACTATAGCACTATAGCATCTAAGAAAGTGCAAAGTAATCTGTCCTGAAGACTTTCCCATGGCAGGAGACTTACTGACCATTACAATTCACTGATACTGGAGACTCCTTCCATAAATGTTAAATAAATGTGACCTTGCAGATAACTTCACTATAACAATTGATTATACATTATTCCTTGTTAAATAACAACACATTTTCCTCCATTTATGATTGGCCTTAGACTATGTGGAGCGTTTGCCAATACACTTCTCATCTGTGAATTGTAATTAGTTAATTAATTTCTATCCAATTCCTATACTGTGTGTTCGAATGGTGAAAGTCATAAGGCTTTCATAAGCAAGAAAAATCAAAAGGAGTTTTCAGAACTGTAATCTGAAACAACCCGTAATCTTAAACTGTCTTCAGGCAAGTAATTTGCTTTTATTTAGGCCAATCATAAAGCATATCATGAAGCCAAATCACAAATGGTTTTGTATACATTATACAATTAAGAAGAGAACAAAGAAATTTATAGCAACAAGACATTTACATTTAATTACATTGGTTTTCATTCATTATCAAGTAACAAACATGTTCAAACATGGTCAAATAATGTGCGTTAAAAATAGTAAATGAAATATTTGAAATCATTTCTAATAACTTGATGCCCAAACATGCTCCAGCGTTTTATTTTGTATCCACTGAACAGTATTTAGATCTTCTTAGTCTTCCTTATTTTAGGTCATGAGAAAACTTTGACTTTTTGGAGTATTTTTCTGTTGAGTTTGCCTTATAATCACCCACCTTCCATTTCTGACTACTTTAAATTCTTTTTATTATTATTTTTTTTTAGATCAATTGCAAAAGAAACGTTAACCTCTGTATGCTCCATTGTATATTCTTGCTATATATGGTGTAAGATATTGACATTTTAGAATGTACATGAGTAGAAGAACACATGAACATGGTCTAAGATTGTGTCACAGAAAAATGCGTCAAGAACACAGCCAATTGTAATGAATTTACTGGAGTGAATGGAGATGCATTTTTTTTTTTATATATAACCACCATTAGTGTTTCTCAGAATTCTAAAGAGAGCTCTGAGTCTCTGGCTCCTGCACTTCATGAGGAATGTCTTAGTTATAAACAAACTATGTAGATTTATTTTTAAGTAAGTAGTAAGTTTTAAGTAACTAGTAAGTTTTAAGTAACTAGTAACTGCATTTATATCACATTGTGTAGCAGAGAGTATTCAGACATGGTGCCTGGACATTGTATAGAAAGCAGCTGGCCTGAATAAGTTCATAATTCTTTTTTTTCTCTTTTTTGGAGAAAAAAAAAATCCTTACTGTGAAGGCAAACATTCCTCCAAACCTGGCACTGCTCCAATAAATGTGCACCCCTAGAGAACAGCTTCCTGCCTATGCGTCATAAAAATCAATTAGAAAGCTGTAAGGCCATGGCCTTGACTGTGAGTCCTTTGGTCTATGGACAGTTGAACGGAATATGTGAAGCATATTCAAGGTCAAGGTGGTGACTTTAGTCTGTAGATCTGTCATTCTTTCTACACTGAATACTGTTTATAACCTTTGTCAGGGTTTTGTAAATTGTTGTCGAAAATACTGGAGGAAAAGAGCGGGTTTCCTCTGACTTGTCACCCACAGCACGCTGCTGTTTATTTAAATAAGGCCTCTGAAACAGAAGGAGACCCTTGGGTCCTATACTTTATCCCCAGGAATTGGACAGCTTGGCCCTCTATGGTGAGGCAAGTCATTATGTCTTTGAAAAGGCCAGACAGCAGGCTGGGACTCAGCAGGTTTCAGCTCAGTTTGCATGCTTTTGAAAAAGATTGTATTTTGTCATGCAGAGGCGATGATGTGTTTTCAGTCGCCTGACCTCACATGCTTTCAGAGACTTCTCTTTCTTTAAATTTCTTTGAAATAGGAAAATTTAAACAACTATTAAAATTATATTTTGTCCATTTCAATTGTAATTTAATTATATCTAATAGTCTGTACATACCAACATGCTTATACAGCATATCACTATATATATTTTTCTCTTCTGGAACCATAGCACTCTTGAGTATAATAAAGTCCAGAATGTAGCAGATGAACAAATTTAAATGACAGAATGCCTGTCATTATTATGGGTGGTATTGACAATAAAATAATTACCTTCTTTCATTTCGTTCGAGTGAGACTCAAGCCAGCTGCTATTAGCCATGAATGATACAAGGGACAGCCAAGACACCAATGAGAATATTTCTTATTTACTGTGTGCCTTTATTACTAGAAAATGTATTTATGCAGTGGTTGCCAAAAACCACACAGATAAAAAAAAAAATCCCCTGTAAATGCCTCTTCCGGCTGCATAGCATTTTGGTTGGTATTGTTTTTATCCAGTTGATGTTCAAGAATAAATCTTCAGAGCTTGTGAAAAGTTGCCAGCTGCTGCCAAGAGGCTCAGTACAACACTGTAAACAGTTCATAGACTCACATTAAAATATTTACAAAAGTCTATTGTGGGCTCCAGGGGCAGGATGCATCTGAAGGGCTTAGATCATGTACATGAAATGCAGTGGTGCAGAAATGTTACTTCTGATTGGCATGCAATGAGGATTATCATCAGTTGTCCTGTAGTCCCTTGGTACCGTCTGTGACTGCCTCTTGGCATGGATTCCACAAGTTTTTGGAAACATTACTTTGAGATTCCGGTCCATGTTGACATGATTGTAACACACAATTCCTGCAGATTTTCCAGGTGCACGTTCATGCTGCTAATCTCCCGTTCTACCACATCCCAAAGATGTTCTCCTGGATTCAGATCTGGTGACTGGAGGGCCACTGAAGTACATTGAACTCATTGTCATGTTCATGAAACCAATCTGAGACAACTGTAAGTAGCCATTAGAAGAGGGTTAAATTGTGACCAGGAAAGGATGCACATGGTCAGCAACAATACTCAAATAAGTTGTGGCATTCAAGCGATGATTGATTGGTACAGTATTAACGGACCCAGAGTGTGACAAGAAAACATTCCCAACACCATTACACCACCTCCACCGGCCTAGACTGTTGACACCAGGCAGGTTGGGTCCATGGATTCATCCTGTTGGTGCCAAATTCCAACCCTACTATCTTTGTGCCTCAGAAGAAATCAAGATTCATCAGACCAGGCTACGTTTTTCCAGTCTTCAATGGTCAAGTTTTGTTGAGCCTGTTCCCACTGCAGCCTCAGCAACAATCAGCAGTTATACAAATACTCAAACCAGCCTGTCTGGCACCAACAATCATACCATGGTCAAAGTCACTAAAATCACATTTTTTCCCATTCTGATGGTTGTTGTGAACATTACCTGATGTTGCATGCCTGTATCTGCTGATTTTATGCATTGCACTGCTGTCACATCTTTCTGATTACATAATTGCATGAATGTGTAGGTGTACAGGTATTCCTAATAAAGTGCTCGGTGAGTGTAAATTTAAGAGTGAACAATATAGGCTTGTTCTTACAGATTGGTCCTGGGAGTTTAAGGACTGAAAGGATCTTATGCTGTATGCTGTAGATAAAATGGTGTTTCAGCTTTAGAGTATGTTGTACATTTACTTTTCATGTTTAGATAGTGACATCAGGCTACAATCCAAAAATATCTCACAAGTCAGAGATCTTACTTCATGCACCAGTGTACTGTTTTATGCTTTGCTCGCCACAGCTATGATGAGTAGTGTGGTTTTATATGCCAGTTACCAAAAACAATATTTCTGTGTATAAAAATTCAATGACCAATAAACAATTTTGATTTGATTCTAACTATCACATGTATCGTATTTTGTTCCTTGTGGTTTCCAAATTCTATTCTGTTCCATGTATGTATGACAAGATGCTGTTTCTGTCTAAAATGACCATTGTGTACTTTTTTAAACATATCTTCTTAAATGGGAGCTCAAGGTCTTCATATGTAGCATAATGTATCTACCCCTTTCGTGAACTGCTCTCATCTGTAATTATCTCCAGATGTGCCTGATGTGTCCTGGTGACATTCATCAGCCATCCTTCCTTAGAGTTCATCTGTGAGTGTGCTAATAATGGTCGGAGATCGTTTGACATGTGTGCTGTGACCTTTGGCTTTATGTCTTTTTTACAGCTGACTCTCACCATTAGAGAAAGTCTTAATAGGCTCTTCTAAGATCAACGACTTAAAGAAAGGAATAAATCAGTTATTGGAATTTCCATGGATTAGTGTGGATTATTTGTCAGATTCAAAGTATATCTTCAATAATCCCTAAATCTAATATATCTTTCTGCATATTTGATTCTGCCCCAACTCTATGTCATCTTAATAACGTCATTTCTTTCCAGCTTTTAAAACATCTGATACTCCCACTCTAAAGCAACCTGACTAAATTTAACTCTGTTTTACTGAAGAAATATCAATAGCCAGATTTATGTTCAGAATCTACTTCATCCTTACTAAAGCCTACTTATATATCAGGTATTCATGACATTAAACTATGGATGAACTTTGATAAACTGATAGCACTGAAGTTTTATTTATTGGCCTCAAATTTTAATTTCTAAATCCTTGATTAACACTGATGGGTTGTACCTTGGTATAACCACTGACCCTTGCTACCCTTGAGCCTTATTAGGACACATACTAAAATGCTTTATAGTATCTACTTCAGTGTGTTTGACATTTTCTGAAAAAATTTAAAGCACTCTACCCAGTTAATGTGATTCCAATTTTGTTTATGACATATTTAATTCAGTGACATGACATATATAAATCAGTCCGCATCGCTCTGGTTTGTTATCAGTTACGCTGCCTACTGTCAGCCCATATCTAATACTCCATATATAATATCTAAACTAATAGTCATGCTTAAGCTTTAGTACCTACAACCTCAGTGGGCTTCTAGCTGTCCATAACATGACATTATTCCCCATGGGGGTGGGTCATTTAGTGTCTTAGCACTTATACTTGGGATCTCCAAGACTGTGAAAAATGTGTCATTTGGCTGTCTGTACCTTTTCTAAATTGACTAAGAGTTAAAAAATATAGTTTAAGATGAAGTTATCAAAGTGGCTCTAAAGAAAAGTGTTTGGCCTAACAAATTTGCAAATCAGTGCCACAGCCATTCATGGCAAAGAGTCCAAGAAAGAATAATTGGCCATGCTCTCTGAGTAGGAGGGATGGCATGACACTCTCCCCTGTCAATTAAAGAGACACAAGTCATGCATTAGCCATCATGGGTATCAGCGAATGCGAAAGAGGACAGTTAGCATTTTCCTCCGAGATCGTTCAGTTGCCCTGTGATGTAGCATGAGCAGCAGTTTGAAAAGAATCACATGCTTGCCTTCACCCAGTTGGTTGCTTTTGCCTGATACATGGGAGCTAGATAACGGGAGGGAATTAGCAACATGACAAAATTGGGAGAAAAATGGTGTTTCAAATATGGAAACATACATTTAATATGTGTAGCAATGAAAAACCATCAAGAAATGACATTCGAACATCTATCCTAACTAATTGTAGCACAAATGACATGCATACATTTTGACTTGCTGTTCAAAGCATCTCTTACAACTTAAATCCCCTCTTTTTTTTTCTCCCAGGTCTGGTAGCTGGGTTTTCTATGACCCCCCCTACTCTCAACAGCACCAAAGACCAGCTCGTGATTGACGCCAATGACACACTGACTATTACATGCAGGTAATTTCTGAGAATGACTTTACTACGCTTTGTGCTCAGTATGTATGATACATATCCAGGGTATGCATGACCTGAATTGGACCATATAGCCTTGAGGTTCTTTACACATACAGGGAATGTTATATTTGGATGAGAATGCAGGGGAAAGATTAAATCCATTTTCAGATAACGCCAGCGGTAATGTATCTTTGAACATATATGGGGAGGGAAGGTTGTTCAGCTTCATTAATCTTTAGTTTTTCTACAGCTGCCATAGCCAGGAATCTACTGAATAAATTGTTTTTCAGCAGTAGCATACATAAAAATATGTATTTTGGCCATGTACCAGTATGTACCAGCGTTACGTATTTTATATGGCTGTGGCTCAAGTTCAAAATATTAGTGTATTGCCTAATTTTTTTAGGGAGGAAATCAAAAGTTATCTTGTTTGTTTTTGAAATATGTAATATAAAAATTGGTATGTGCCAAGAATGATAGGGGCATAAAGCCATACAGACCATTAGTCTGGATTGAAGTCATTAGGGAATTCTAATTCTGGGTGCTAATATTTACTGAGCATTTACACTGCTATGCATTATGTTTGGAAAACAAGAATATTATTCAAGAGACTGCCATAATGAAAACTCTAACAAGTTGACTATACTCAATTGATTGAGTAAACTCGTTCCCTCAATTTAGGGGTCTCCCAAAACTTGTATATTTAAGTTCACTTAACATGGTGTTCATATAGTGTACTATAGTGACTAGTGTAACCACTAGTCCACAGTTCATAACACTTAAAATCTTAAGTTTATGCATTTTGTAGGTAAATAATTGAAACAAACTTAGATTTTTGATTTTTGATTTATGGGTCCAAAATGCAACATTTTAAGTAATGTTTAGACATGTTTACTTGATTGTTTAAGTAAAGACGACATTAGGGTTTACAGTGCATAAAACCCAATGTATTCTAAAATGATGGAAGAAGTGTGAAGTGTGAACAGAATTTCAATGACTGCTTCCCAATAGTCCCGATAAGTCAGCTGGTCAGTACACTCACACTGAAATCTGAATCTATTTCATAAGCTTTCAAGGTGCTAGTGACCTTTTCTGATACCTTTGATACCTCCCAGGGGACAGCACATCCTGGACTGGACCTGGCCAGAGCAGTCTCTCAGCAAAGAGGAGCTTGGTGAGCGACATCTGCAGCAGTTGCCCATCCAGGAAAAGAGAGCATTGTGGGTGAAGGAGTGCCAGGGGGAGCCTGGGAAACCCTATTGCAAGACGCTGGTGCTGACCAAAAGCCAGAGCAATGACACAGGCTACTACCGTTGCTTCTACCAGGACATTAAAGCTGTTATTGATGGAACCACAGCTGCCAGTTTATATGTCTTTGTTCAAGGTAACTAGAGACAGTGTTTGTTTGAAAATCTTGTAATGACTGTGTGTAACACAATTCTTTTTCAACAGTGGTGCATTGTCAATGAATTTTGAACGTTTATGTTAGCTGAATGGCCTTAGGCAGTCATCACAGATGTTTTTGTCATGTTTAATGGTTTAGAGGACATATCATTTCCAACTGAAATTAGTCTCCCCAGGTTAAGTCACTGACATCATCATTACAGATGCAATCGAATGCCTATTTTGTATACTTGTATACTAATTTCTTTGCTTGCCTAGCACAGCCCATTATATAGTTTTTCTTTTCTTTGTGAGCGTTAAAGGACATTCTATATGGCTGCCCTTATTCAAACATTTAAAGAATACTAAATAGTATTATACAAAAATACACAGGTATGTTTCTACTTTCTTTCTGGCTTTGCATTTTGGCTTCTGTGTTTTTCGTGTGAAGAAATATGAAATCCAATTTTTCTTTATATCTAAATTCTCCCTTGTTGCATACCTGTGAAATGAACAGATTTCCCTTTATTTCAAAATGAAAATACTTTTTGCAAGGGTTTTGCTTCATAAATGAATCAAAACAAAGTTTCAGTTGGCAAATACTTGGTACTAAGTGTTGTTTAGGATTCAGTCATACTTACGTGGGATTCAGTGTTTATTTGATTTTTTTAAAGAGATTTAGTTTCACCATATTTCTGGATTAAATTAAAATATCGACTTTCTCAACAGAATCTCTCCAGAATACAATATGTCACAGAGAAATATATTTTGCTGGGAAAAGACACACAAAAATACTTAGTAATTTCATACAACAAAAACAATACAATGTACATGTACAACACAATTGTAGGGATTCTAATTTCATTCTTGGCAAACTAGTTGGGGTAATGTTTATAAGCAGTTGATGCTGTGTGCTAGTTTGTCTGGGTGTTGCTTTGAGCTCAGGTGACGGTGTCAGAGGCCTGTGCGGTGCAGTACTCCTTAGAGCTGAAAAGAAAAATGCATCCAAGGCAGAGGCTCATATATACAGGTGCCCCACTAGTTCGTCTGCTTTTGTAAAAATGGAAGTTATTTCTCCTGACAAGGTGCCGAAACAGTTTCCATAGATCTTACCAGGGGGCTAATTAGAAGCAGCTGAAATCACAGCTATAAATTAGGCAGGAGCATGAAGCAGGTCGGATCGGGCTGGCATGTGGATTTGGTTAAGTGCCTATCCCATTCTGCAAACTCATTCCGTGCCTTGTACACGCTGCCTCCATCGTTCATGATCACTGCCCGTACTCCACCAGAAGAACCCTCAAAAAGGCACTTCTCCTCCTTGCACTAATTTATCGTTAAGTACCATTACTCAAGGGACTGGTGTATTTTTCCTGTTATGCCCGTGTATGTGGACCACCAACAGACAGACACATAAGCCTCCAGATAGAAGTTTTTGTTTGCACTCTGAAAGACTGGAGTGATTTTACTCTGAACAAAAAATGGTGGTCTTAGAACTAATGGAGAATTTCAGAGAAGCATACAGCACCGAATGATATTCAAATAGCACCCGCAGTGGAAAACAAAGCTTGGGGTGGTTTGCCGCACCCGCATACGACCTCTGACTAATAGAAAACCACCGTATTTTCCATATCTACTCTAAACCTTTGTCTTTGATAATTAATCCCAATAATGCGACACATCACTTTGTAAAGAGACCTGAAGAGGATGGCATGGTTATGAATATTAATGCTATAGTTTTGGTCTTGATGTGTTCTGGTGGAAACCATTTCTGACAAAATGAGCCTGATATGAATTGGTCTGACATGAATGTATGGGCTTTATATGGGATTACAGAAGACTATAGGTCATTTGAGGTGAAAGTTATATTTTATGATGCATAGCTTAAACGCTTTCATTTTAGTTATGATTTCCACCAGATTACAAATTGGCTCACTTTTTTTGTGCCTAATTTCAAAATCTTGAATTTATTCTCCCCTATAGACCCAGATCGTCCGTTTATCAAGAGTAATGACAACATGGAAACCATCTTTATAACAGCATCTGACACACACATTGAAGTGCCATGTCTGGTCACAGATCCTGAACTAAATGTCACACTGTTCTCGGTAGGTATGCCACCATGCTGCACAGATTAGAATCACAGATTGTGATTCGTGTAGTACCATTAATGACTACTGACACGGTTATCAGTCAAGCCTATGAGTATACAGTAGATGGTACAAAAAGGCACATTACGAACAATAATCTGTAAGCGGTAATAATAATTGCAATTAAAATATTGCACATGTGCATCAAATAGAAAAGTACATATAGGAATGCTTCAAAAGCGATGGTTTGGTTGTTACGTATGGTTGCTAGTCGCTGCGCCACTCACAAACTTGATGAGTGTTATTTATTAATCAGTTATTTATTAAGGTACTATATTCTGATAAAAACCTGCATTTGATAAATTTGCTGTAGTGGTTAGCCACATTTTTAGCACATTTTCATTATGCTGGCTGAGAGGTCAACGCTAATGAGAACTGCTGAGAGAATGTAATTAACTGTAAAGAGTTTTCAACGTGCATTTCACTCCGGGGCTCTCAGTACGCTTCATCCATCTCATAAGGCTTAATGTTCTTATGAAGGAGTCAATGCATGCCAATTTGAGATCAGTTGTGTCTCCTTTAAATCTAACAGTCTGAGTAAGTCTGGGGCTCTCTTCACTGTTCTTCCCCTAAGGATATGCAGTCAGATGTGAAAAATGTAATAACAACAATTGCAAAAAAAGGAAAAAAGAAAGCACTTGGTCCTGAAGCGGTCTGTCTCCCATCATTCCCTGCCAGACTTTTTTAGATGAAACTTCACAATGCATTGCTATGAACTAATGCATGGCGATTTTTAGTCTATGCAGTATTTTGAAATCATAATGTCACAAAGTTATTTAGTTTAGATTTTTTTTTATCGTCTCAGACAGACGCTGCATAAAACCTACATAAGCCTTTCATGACAATTGACGTAAATCTGTATAAACATTTATTGGGGCTTATACTAATAGATATCAGTTGTGATTAAGACTGCTTTTTAATTTTTTTTTTGGTCTGGTTGACATAACACCTGAGTCAGATGACATGGATTTTGTTGTGCTGTATTAAATCTATGTCACTCGACTCAGGTGTTATGTCAACTTGTCATCAAAATGAATGAAAGCAATAATTATGATTAAACCATGGCTATCATACAAACAAAAATATTTATTTGGGTTGTTATGATGGGCTTACGAACTGTGCTGTGTAGCCTTACGAACTATGAAGTGTTACCATTCAAACAGCATTTGTTTTAACGTTTTGACATTTTCCCCCTTTTGCCTTTGTTCTGTAGATAGAGCAACCCACTGTGCCTTTTGAAAGTAAAGATATCACATGGAACAGCAAGACAGGTTGGTCTGTTCCCAGGCATGTAATCTACCGCATGTCCATGTTTATTGGCTTCTTCTGTTCCCTGACGCTACATGACCGAGAGTACAGATCCGGGGTCTACTTTGTGATGGAAACAGGTGAATCTCTATTTGTATATATTCAGAAAGATATATACCTCATGAATCATTTACAAAACACTTCATATTTCACACAGCTCTCTATTTCAGAATGTGAACGGTTTTGGACAAGTTTGGGAATTGGCAGAGGGTTAGCTTATTATAGCCTTTTCCGTTGGAGTAGAAGAACATTAGCATTAACCTCATCTTACATGATTTTCTAACGTTAATGGAGCATAAGTTTAAATACTGGCTCACTCTTAAGTACAAATATTGAATTAAACATGAGATAATGACACGAAGGTATGCAGAATGGGCTTGGACTCAAACAAGCAAATTAGCATTCAGCAAAAATATTATCTTAACACGATTTTGCCCAGGTTATTATGATCACCAATATTGGATGAGAATAAACTCATCAGTCATTGTCAGATCTCTAAAATGAATCATAATCCAGCAAGTGTCGTTATTAGATCAACAGTATGTGGATTCTACATCTATAATGAACCTAAAATGGTAAAAGTGCTGACTGTTCAATTGATGGTTGTGACACCCTGCAGGAAGAAAGTTTTATGACCTCAAGCTGTTTCCTGAAGACTCACCCATTGAGCTAATGCGAGGCGATGTCCTCATCCTCAACTGCACAGCGCTGGTAGAGCACAACACAGGCGTGGAATTCAAATGGGCCTACCCAGGACAAAAGGTAAAAATGTTTTGCAAGAGAGTCCTGCTGACTAAAGTATAATGAATTATATTCATGAAAGATGGAGACAGGAGTGGATATTGATCTGTAAATATATACACCCAGAGACCATTTTTGAACCCTCAAAGGCAGAAAAGAAAAAAAAAAAAAACCAGAATGTCAAGTCTTTCCACTGGCAAAAATAAGCATATACTGTACATTCATAATAGATAAATTCATTTAAAAAATGTAGCGACAGGATTTTTTTTCATTCACTTGACAGACACATGCTAATTCTTAACCATGTTACCTTAAAGAAAACAAAAAATTTCTTTCCCCTAACAAAAATCTAAAATAATAAATTTACGGTGCTATAATAAATAAACAATATTGTAGACTGTAGCTTGTTTACTAGGCAGTAAACAAACAAAAGCAATTTGGACCATAAATATATTACAACTACTGTATGACATATAAGATTGTATTTTCCATTTAAAGTGGATGAATTATTTGTACTCAGCCATTTGATTCATATCATTCTCATTTTCCTCACAAAATGTTTTTTTTTTTTTTTCACAGACAAGCATAGAAAATCTAAATATCACTGTAACTGGGATTTAAAAAGAAGCCAGTGATGTGGTCCTGTAACTTATGAAAGTCAGACATTACTCCCTCCCTAAAAAAATTATCAATGGAATGTAAATGTTAATGGACAAAGAACAAAGGAAAAGGCCAGAATTTTACATTACCCACATGAACAAATGGCACAAAAGGAGGCCAGTCTGATGTGAGGGACAGGTCTGATGTGAGGGACAGGTCTGATGTGAGGTACAGGTCTGATGTGAGGGACAGGTCTGATGTGAGGTACAGGACTGATGTGAGGTGCGGTTGTCATTGTGCTCACAGGAGAACAGGGTGGTGAGCTTTCAGTCTATTCGCAACAGCATAACACAAGCCACAGAAGCTACCAGCGTTCTCACTATCCACAATGTCAACATCAATGACTCTGGTTACTACACCTGCTCAGCCAATGGCGTGGAGAGGAGTCTGGAACATTCCACACTGGTCATAGTGCACGGTAAGGTTTAAGGAACGATGGGAGTGTGATTATGCTTACCATAGATCTAGAGAATCCAGAGATAATCTCAATGACATTGAGTACTATCCTTATCTCCTAATACTTATTTATTTATTATTATTTCAGAGAAGCCATTCATTAGTTTGGACTACAGGAACGGCTCTGTAGTGGAAGCTACAGCCGGACAAAAGTCTGTCAAGCTGTTAGTGAAGGTGTCTGCATATCCCATACCAGTCACCCACTGGTATGCTCAGGAATTCAATTGTTCAAAAAATGGCTATTTGCATTATATGTACATAACACCCCCTAGGACGGTACAATATATGTTTTGTTAACAAAGCTGATTTTTCAGTATTTCAGTCTTTGCAATGCTGATATTGGCAACTCACACAATTTTTAAAATTTTATTATTGTGTCCTGTGAGCACCCTCAGTGATCTCAAAGATTCTACATGTGTTTTGATAATGATAAAGATTGATGGAGATTCTAAATAAAGTTTTTTATTTTATTTTATTAAATCCACATTGGTGTGATGAAAAAATATTTTTTTTGGTCAAATGAATGTTATCATTATCGTGGTTGTGCATATACAGGTCTAAAAATGTGACAGTGATAACAAGGCGGCCGGAGTTCAGCCGGTTTAAGATCCACAATAATAACCTGGAGATCAGGGACGTACGCAGAGAGGATGCAGGAGACTACACTTTGGTTCTGAAGAACAGTGCTGCTGCCATAGAGAAAAAACTCCACTTTATTCTGATAGTCAATGGTAATGCTCCTCTCTCTCTCTCTCTCTCTCGCTCTCTTCACCATATAAGTTATATGTAGTCACCCTTTACAGCCAACTATCACTGAATTATTGAATTTTGTCTTTATCCTTTTAAACTCTTATTTTCATGACGTTTCTCATTTTCTTTGTGAAGTGCCACCTCAGATCCATGAGAAGGAGGCAGCAGCACCTTCTAACCCCTACAGGAGGGGAAGTCGACAGACTCTCACTTGTACAGCCACTGGTTATCCTTCTCCAACAACCATCACCTGGCAGTGGAGACCGTGGAGCCCCTGCGGCCTTAATTCCACCCAAAGAACTCTGTAAGTGCTATGTTTAGAGATGGAAAGTGAGTCTTTCTCTGTTTTGATTCG
>JANDJT010000217.1:4613858-4627565 GCA_024331685.1 Stegophilus panzeri | reverse complement strand
GGTGCCAACTCTGATAAGTTCTACAGTAAGTGGCAGCCTTTCTTAACCTTCTTCAAGTCTCTGCCATTTTTGTCTTCGGATTGAGGGACCCCCCCCTATTTTATTTATTAAAATTTTATTTAGTTCATTCATTTATTTAAATTTTTATTTATTTATTCCCTTTTTATTATTAGAGCTATTATTAATTTTTTTTGTTAGCTATTGATATTTTTTATTGAGTATGTACAAATGTATGAATGCGTGTTCTAATCTGTACACCAAACAAGTATGGCTCCCATTTTGTTGATTCACTGAGACATATGAAATAATGTCTGTAACATTGTGCCATATCTTTCAATAAAAATATTTTTAAAAAATAAATAAATAAATAAAAAAAGCTTCACTCCACTGTCTCATCGGAGGATTTCTGAGGTCTGAAGTGAAGTGCAATATTTATGAGATGTACTCAAACACAATTTGATTGGTCATAGAAATTTACATTTACATTCTGTTAAAACAATAATATAGATAAATAAGAATTTGGCAGCACTTGTGGTGAGGCGAAGGTCCTAATCCCCCTACATGCAGTGCTAATTTCCTCTATGCTTATGTCCTGCTAGTGCATCCATCGAGACCTGGCAGCCCGGAATATTCTGCTGTCAGAGAACAATGTGGTGAAGATCTGCGACTTTGGACTGGCTCGTGATATCTACAAGGACCCAGATTACGTGCGGAAAGGAAATGTAAGAAAGGAAAGAAACCGTTTGTGTCAAATAGCCCACTCAGCATGCTTTTCCCCCACCGTTTTAATAGTTCCAAGTGGACGAAAACGTCATCAAAATGCTGCTTCAAACGACACAGAAGTGTATGATAACGTGGAAAAGCAAAATTGTCAAAACAGTTCTGTAATTTGGGTTACATTTAGCAAATATACTCTCACCATCCACTTTATTAGGAACACCTGTAAACCTGCACATGCAGTTATCTAATCAGCCAATCACGTGCCAGCAATGCACAAAAATCATGCAGGTACAGGTCAAGAGCTTCAGGTATTGTTCACATCAAACATCAGAGTGGTGAAAAAGTGTGATCTCTGTGACCTTAACCTTAATTTCACACACAACAGTCTCTAGAGTTTAAACAGAATGGTGCGAACAATAAAAAAAAAAAACATCCTGTGAGCAGAGGGTCTACAGACTGAAATACCTTGTGATGAGAGAGAGATGAGGAGAATGATGAGAATAGTCTGAGCTAACAGGAAGTCTATAGGAACTCAAATAATCAGTCTTTACAACCGTGGCGAATGGAAAATCATCTCAGAACACACAACACATCAAACCTTGAGGTGAATGGGCTACAGCAGCAAAACACCACATCAGGTTCCACTTTTCTTCATCAGCTAAGAACGAGAATGCGAGGCGATCATGGGCACAGACTCACCCAAACTGGACTGGAAAAAGACCAGGTGGTTTTTACCTCTAATCTGTCCAGTTTGGGTGAACCTTTGGCCATGATAGCCTCAGATTCCTGTTCTTCCTGCTGACAGGACTGGAACCCGATGTGTTCTTCTGCGGTTGTAGCCCACCCACCTCAAGGTTCTATGTTTTGTGCATGCTGAGACGCTTTTCTGCTCACCACAGTTGTAAAGAGTGATTACTTAAGCATTACTTTAGCGTTCTTGGCAGCTCGAACCAATTTGTCCATTTTCCTCTGACCTCTCTTATAAAAAAAAGGCATTTCCACCCAAAGAACTGTCGCTCACTCAGTGTTTTTTGGTTTACATACCATTCTGTGTAAACTCTAGAGACTGAAAATCCAAGGAGATCAAACAGTTTATGAAATACTCAAACCAGCCCATCTGGCACCAACATCCATGCCACGATCAAAGTCACAGAGATCACACTTCTTGTTCATTCTGATGTTTAATGTGAACATTAACTCGAGCTCTTGACCTGTATCTGCATGATTTTTTGCATTGTGCTGCTGCCACATGATTGGCTGATTAGATAACTGCATGAATGTACAGGTCTTCCTAATAAAGTGGAAATGAGTGTACTCTTATATATTGAACTTAAAAGTAATAATATTTTTACTCCAGGGATAATGGTTATGAAATTTCACTTAATTACGTACAGAGCTGATGTATGTATATATAAAATTGTCAGAAACCTTTTTTATTTGATTATTTGGGTAAGATTTATTCATTTATAAATACAATACATAGTAAATCATGTTTTATACTTTTGTTCAAAGTACCTTACAAAACCAGACTGCTGAAAAACAAGATTTTAAGTAGATTTTGTATTAACGTATTTATAATTAAAATATAATGATGAAGATACATCAGCGATGCACTCAATGTCTTCTTGACCATAGCATGGTTGTTGATGCCAGAGAGGATGGAATGAGTTTTTCAGAAACTGCTGATCTCCTGTGATTTTCATGCACAAAACAGTGTGAATGGTGTGAAACACAAAAAACATCCAGATAGCAGCAGATCTGTGGGTGGAAACACCTTGTTGATGAGTAAGGTCAGACTAGCGTGAGCTAACAGGAAGGCTATTGTACCCAACTGACCAGTCTTTACAACCTTGTTGCCGTTGATTGCTTTGAGCTGCCAGGAAGGATATAGTAACTCAAATAATTACTCTTTACAACCGTGGTGAGCACAAAAGCATCTTAGAACGCATAACATGTTGAACCTCGAGGCTCATGGGTTACAACAACAGACGACATCGGGCTCCAGTCGAACAGCAATCTGAGGCTACAGCGGACACGGTTTCGGAGATGGGGAAAAACATTGTACTGTTGTGTGTGAAAATCCCAGGAGATCAGCAGTTTCTGAAATTCTCAGACCAGCCTGTCTAGCACCAGCAACCATGCCACAGTCAAAGTCATTACATCATCACATTTTCCCTGTATAATTTGTCAATATCTGTATAATTTGATGCATAGTGCTTCGGCCACATGATTGACTGATTGGATAATTGAATGAATAACTGCACATGTACACGTGTTCCTAATAAAGTGTATATCACAAGAGCTAGAATTGCACTCACATGTATAGAATGGCTTCACTTTTCTTCACAGTCGGTTGAAAAGGGTCGTTGGTTTGGGTGAAGTGAACTCAGTTTGAACTCAGTTTGATGTGCATTTGCTTTCGCAGGCCAGACTGCCACTTAAGTGGATGGCTCCTGAGAGCATTTTTGATAAAGTCTACACCAGTCAGAGTGATGTGTGGTCTTTTGGCGTGCTGCTCTGGGAGATATTCTCGTTAGGTAAGCTTGGTGTTATTTCCTTATGTCTGGATGACTGGATTTGTGGTGTAATCTTAAATATGTTACATGATTTATTTGAGGTGCTTCTTCAGAACTAATGAGTGGTGACTTTTTTATGCCTCTAATAGAGTTCTAACTAACCTGTCACACAAGCAAAAAAAAATTAAAATCACAGTTTGAAGTTACTTAAATTAACGGCTTTGAAATGTTAATGTGTGTTTCTACGCCACAGGTGCCTCGCCTTACCCCGGCATACAGATCGATGAGGATTTCTGTAAACGGCTGAAAGATGGCACCAGGATGAGGGCTCCTGAGACGGCCTCGCCGGAAATGTGAGCATGTTTCTGCACTAGATCTCACTCATTTAAATGCATGAAATAATCACTATTTTAGAAAGGATAAATTATTAAATGAACCTGTACGCATTTGAAAACATGTGTGTGTTTGTGTGTGTTTGTCTCCCCCTGCTGGTAGATATGGGATCATGCTGGCCTGCTGGCAGGGTGAACCCAGGGAAAGGCCGACATTTCCTGCCCTGGTAGAGATACTGGGAGACCTTTTACAGGAGAACAGCTTACCGGTGAGTAATATGGCTGACTTTAATGTAATGTCACATTTATTCAGGCATGTACATTAACGCTCGCTGGGACTATGTGTAGTTTACCATCTACACATAGAAATGCACTGATGATACAAAGTAGTAGAAGAAAGCCACCATTCCGACTACCGATATGAATTTCTTTGAACAGAGGGAAAAAAAACCTAAAGGCGTATCTAGGTGTTAATGCATACACATATTATATTGTGATTTAAGTGGATTTTCTCTGTTCTTTTGCAGGACATACCCTTCAGCGTCTCTCAGAGCTCAGAGGACGATGGCTTTTCTCAGGCCTCGTCCCGACCTCCATCAGAGGAAGAGTTGAGGCTGGCCTGCAACACAATGCCAGCCAGGTACTGCCCCCAGGCACACACACACACACGAAGCTGATAGGAAGCTACATTAATTACATTAGTGCTCGCCTTTTAATTAGACATAGTAACTATGCGTGCGTCACTTGTATAAAAAAAAAAAGAGAGAGAGAGAGAAATAGAAATATTCTGTCCCCTCATATGAATCTGAGTGAGAGAGCAGTATACACTCATCATCCACTTTATTGGGTACATCTGTACACCTGCAAATTCATGCAGTTATCTAATCAGCCAATCATGTGGCAGCAGCGAAAATACAAAAAATCATGCAGATACAGGTCGAGAGCTTCAGTTAATCTTCACGTCAAACATCAGAATAAAGAAAAAGTCTGATCTCTGTGACTTTGATCGTGGCATGGATGTTGATACCAGATAGGCTGGTTTGAGTATTTCATAAACTGCTGATCTCCTGGGATTTTCACACACGACAGTCTCTAGAGTTTTCACAGAACGGCGCTAAAACATAAAAACATTGAGTGAGTGATAATTCTGTGGCTGGAAACACTGTTGATAAGAGCGGTCTAAATGGAAAATGGCCAGGTTTTTTCGAGCTGCCAGGAAGGATATCGTACCTCAAATAACCACTCTTTACAACCACGATGAGCAGAAAAGCATCTCAGCATACACAAAACCTCACATCTAAGCTTGATGTTAGCCAAGAACAGGAATCTGAGGCTATCATGGGCACAGACCAGGAGTAGAACCTGATCTGGTCTTCTGCTGTCGTAGCCCATTTCACCACAAGGTTTCATGTGTCGCGTGTTCTGAGGTGCTTTTCCGCTCACCACGGCTGTAAAGAGTGCTTAATTGAGGTACTACAGACTTCCTGTCAGCTCGGACAAGTCCAGTCATTCTCCTCCAATCTCTCACTCTCATCAACAAGGCGTTTCAGCCTGCAGACAGTCTGCTCACACGCATTTTTTTTTTGCTTTTCGCACCTTACTGTGTAAACACTCTGTGTACAGATTGCTTACTTTGTACGTGTGTGTGGATGTCGATGAATACCAATCACCTGTGAATTATGCACAGCACAGCTGATTTGCATTTGGTGATGCCCAAAAAACTCCATAAATGGCAAAGCTCATGTGCTTTCTGCAAGTAGATGGCAGAAAACACTTTCTCAGAGGTAGAAGTGAGAGTCATTTTGACTCACCTATATCACAATAAACATATATACTATTTAACAGCACCTGAACATCTAGAGCCGAATTACAGAAAAGGTGAATTAAATATGAATTATGCTAGGTGAAAATTTTTTTTCACGTTTGATGTGAAAACCACAGGGAAACAGCTTGTTTTTTTTTTTTCATTCAAAACAAAATGTCCCTCCCCAATGACATGTTGGAAAAGCAGGAAGTGTCATACTAAGCCCAATAATGATACATTAAGGAGTATATACAGCATACTAGATCGGTCACAGAGTCAGAGTGTTGGCTCTAATGAAGTGTTACACAGCATTGAAAGAAGATGCAAACGTGTCGAAAGGAACCCACTTACACGCTGAGCCCTTCTATAAACTGGAATTTTTCATTGAATGACCGGTCCTAATTGATGGATTTATGTTTGCTTTGCTGTCTGTCTTTATTCTTCAATTCTTTAGCTAAGGCCTTTAATATGAAACGACCGGGTTTCATTCAATTTCATCATTGATTCATGAAATGTGCGTGTGATTGAAATACATCAGCTATTTAAACTCGACAGTGTAGTCTGTATAGAGAAGTGCAGCCATCAGGAGTTATACGATTTCAAGCTGATCAATCAAGGTTTATATTAGTCAGTCTTCTTGCTCGAGACACTCGGGAACACAGGATAGAAATGTTTTCCAAACTTACGGCATTTTCCCCAAAAGAGTCCCAAATTTCTCATCTTGATGCTCGTACAAACAATTTACATTTACATTTATTCATTTAGCAGACGATTTTATCCAAAGCGACTTACAAATGAGGAAATACAAGCAAAGTGATATATCAAGCGGAGAACAATGCAAGTAGTGCTACCACACAAGATTTATAATTGAGATCTAGAAAAGCAAAGTGCGCAGAGTAGGTGTTTTTTTGGGGGGTTTTTTAGGATAATGTGTGGTTTTGGGGGGCGCACGGTGGCTTAGTGGTTAGCACGTTCGCCTCACACCTCCAGGGTCGGGGGTTGGATTCCCACCGTGTGTGTGTGTGTGCGCGCGTGCGGAGTTTGCATGTTCTCCCCATGTTGCAGGGGTTTCCTCCGGGTACTCCGGTTTCCACCCCCAGTCCAAAGACATGCATGGTAGGCTGACTGGTGTGTCCGTAGTATATGAATGGGAGTGTGTATGTATGTGATTGTGTGCCCTGCGATGGATTGGCACCCTGTCCAGGGTGTACCCCGCCTTGTGCCTGATGCTCCCTGGGATAGGCTCCAGGTTCCCCGTGACCCTGAAAAGGATAAGCGGTATAGAAGATGGATGGTTTTGGAATTTTAGGGGTTAGCTAGGTGTTCATGGAAGAGTTGAGTCTTTAGCTGTTTTTTGAAGACAGGACAGATTCTGCCGTCCGGATTGAGGTTGGAAGTTCATTCCACCACTGAGAGACGGTTAGTGTGAAGGTTATGGAAAGGGACCTTGAGCCACGCTGAGTAGGCACTACTACGCGTCGGTCATTAATCGATCGCAGATTACGTGAGGGAACGTAAACATTCAGGAGAGAGTTGAGGTAGGGCGGTGCTGTTCCAGACAAGGTCTTGTATGCATCCTTTTGGACCGGTTGAAGACGAGGCATGCTGCTGCATTCTAAATCATCTGAAGGGGTTTGATAGAAGCAATTGATACAAACAATTTACGAATAAATCTGTTCATATCCAGCTTGATAAATGAGGCCCGATATTGGTGAACATGCACAAATCAAGCTCCATTGGTTTGCCCCAGTTGTTCTCTCACGAGCATGTTTTTCTCTCTCTTTCTTTAACACTTTCCCATGTCACAAAACCTCTGTTTGTCTTGTGTTCGCTAATGCCACAATTGTTTTGTTTTTTTACAGATACTATAATTGTGTGCCGTTCTCTGGGTGCGTGATGGTGAGCCCCTCAAAGACATGTCATTCACGGGTGAAAACATTTGAAGAGCTGCCGATGGTGACGACCTCTCATAAGTCACATCATGTAAGGACTTTCACTGAAAGCTGTAAATGTTGCTAAAACAATAGGCTATGCACGTAAAAGTTCATCAAGTTATCATGTTCATGTTAGGTAGTCCTGACTGGCTTTTAATCATTAACATGAAAGCTATCAAAACTATCTCAATAGAATATGTGGAAACAGGATATTCAGATACACTAACCATGCACTTTATTAGGAACACCTTTACACCTGCATATCCATGCAGTTATCTAATCAGCCAGTCATGTGGCAGCAGTGCAATGCATAAAATCATGCAGATACAGCTTCAAATAAAGCACATGTTCACATAAAACATCAGAATGAAGAAAAAGCGTAATCACTGTGACTTTAATCGTTGATGGATGTTGGTGCCAAATAGGCTGGTTTGAGTATTTCAGAAACTGCTGATTTCCTGGTTTCTCACATAACAGTCTCTCTACACAGAATGGAAGCAACCCCAAACCATAACATTTCCACCACTGTGCTTCACAGTTGGTATGAGGTGCTTCTCCTGAAAAGCTGTCTTTGGTCTGTGCCAAACATGCCTGCTGTTACTCTATCTACGATTCGTCTGTCCAGAGCACATTATTCCAAAAGGCCTGGTCTTTGCCTATATGCTCATTGGCAAACTGTAGTCTTGCAAAGGCTTTTTCCTGGCTCGCCTCACATGCAGGTCAAATTTGTGCACTCTCTTTCTGATTGGTGTCAAAGTGCATGCTTCTACAAACAGTTGCAAGACTTACTAGCAGATCCTGGAAACTTCTTCTTGGGCTGAATTTGCTGGGATGGCCAGTCCTGGACAAATTGGCAGTCGTTTGAAATCTGCGCCATTTGTAGATGATTTCCTTACAGTGGAATGATTTGGCGATCTTTTGAAATCCCTTGCTAAACACATAGGCATCCACAACCTTTTTTCTGAAGTTCTTACAGAACTCTTTAGATCTTGGCATGATGACATCACATACCTCAATAACAAACGAATCACCAGACACTAGATATGAGAGGGGTTTAAATAAAACAGGTTCCACTCCCTAAGCAGGTTCTAATCACTGGCACCCGATCTTGAATACCCGATTATAACTTCTAATCTGTTTTTTGTTCATTTAAATTGTGAAAATGACTACAAAATGTCAATTTTATGTGTCATTTAATAGAGTGCATCTCCTTTATTAATAGGCACTGTTTCAAAGAGGATCATATGTTTGCTTGTCCAAATATGTAAAATAATAATAATAATAATAATAATAATAATAATAATAATTTCACATGACTGTATGTATCTGCATTGTGCTGCTGCCACCTGTTTGGTTGATTAGATAACTGCATGAATGTGCAGGAGTTCCTAATAACTAAAAAATATCTGAGGTTCTCACGTGGATATTACAATTTAATCTGAGAACCTCAGATATTTTTTCTGCTTTTTAAATAATAATAATACTGTAAACTATGCATTTAGTGGCCACTTTGAGTTTGTTTATTACATATACACTACACTATAGTTTTATTTTAAAGACCGTTTATTTTTTTGCTACATGTACGACACGAACATAAGTCGGAGCCATTACCAAGAGGTGTACATGCATTAATATACACATATAAACATATAACCAGGTGGTTTATGGTGGAAACACAGCACTATTAGTACAGTAAAAATATCAAATGTGTGTGTGATAAAGTAGCCACTGAGTGTGTACTGTTTACTATAAGCCTAATGCAGTGATGTGTCCCTGCAGGACAGCCAGACAGACAGTGGGATGGTGTTGGCCTCCGAAGAGCTGGAGAGGCTCGAGCACAAGCACAGAGGAGCCATGCTGAAGACGTAAGCTCTGTTTAAAATGTGCCTCCACATATAAGTTAATAACGGGGTTATATTCATTGATCCATCAAGGATACATTGGGAATCTATTGAGATATTGAGGTAACAGTGTGTCATAAAATACCTAAGGGGACAATCAAATAAATCATGCCTGCACTAGTTCTCTGCTGTCGAAGGCCTATGCACTTAACTGTACTTTTACTCTTTTCTGTCTTTTAGCATGGCAGCAGGAAACAGCACAGAGCTCCTGATTGACGGCTCGAGTGAGAACAGCATGAGCATCAGCAGGCACCGGCCAGTTTTCTTTAGCCAGCTCAGTGGCCAGACCTTCTACAACAACGAGTACGGCCAGCTTGCTGCAGAAGGCATGAGTGAGTTCTTTTCGACGCCGGAGCTGGCCACGAGCGAGGGATCTTGCCTTGTGACATCGAACCTGTAACATCATCTGAAAGACACCTTTGGAGCAATCATAGCTCCAAACTTGCCTTGCATTCTGAACTGTTTTACGCCTTCCTTCCCACTATGTTCTCTCAGCTGCCACTGGGTGGCACCATTACGCCAGTCACAAATAGAAAAAAATATTTTAACTCCTTGATGCATTTATCTTGTTATGAAGTGTAAGCTTCTTTTGTTTATTTGTACAAAATTAAGTCCCTGAATGTGGAAAAATAAAGCAATTTATCTTCTTTTAAATCGGCGTGGACATTCGAATTGGAGATGAGAAACGAACAAAACGGTTCAAGAGCAAATTAGGGTTCGTTGTCGGAAACCGCTTTGCCAGTAGTGTTAGCAACAACAACAACAACAACAACAACAACAACTGATGAATTTTATTTTTCGGTTGTTTGTCTTCTACAACGTTTCAGTCTGAATTAATATGGAATGTGAAGAAGCGGCTCAGTAACAGACGGCCTTGATCAAGCTCACCAAAAACACACTGGCATGATAGAAGGTTGTTTATGTGATTTTTATCTGACCAAAGTAAATAAAAGCTGGGCATATCACAGGGGTAGAAGTCTACACAGCAACATGCGTTTAAAAACAAATGATCATGGTGGAAATTGTGTTTCAGTCAAACAATTAAAAAAAAAAAAAAAAAATTATGAATGTATAGCAATTTGGCAGGGTTTGTTGTATATGTTTTAGTTTGGTTGCATTGCTGCTGAATGAACAGTGGTGGTGATTTTCCAGCCTTTTACAATATATGCCCAAGTTGCCATGTGTACTTCAAAAGCACTGCTACATATCATTTAAAGAAAAGGAAAAAAAAAGGCTCCACCCACTCATTTGCTACGATTTCAAGTTCATTTCTATTGATCAGAAATGATTAATGAATGATTTCTATTAATCAGAGCCGGGATCAGTTATTTCCTTGTTCCAGGTCATCTCTTGACAGGCGGTAAACAAATAAAGTAAAGCTATTTTTTACATACAGTGCTGTAAACAACATGGACTGAACAGAAACTAGAATTTTTTTTTTTTAAATTAAAAAAAAAATATAAAAAAAAAAAAAAAACATTACAAAGTAATATCCATATACTTCATTTAAAATCTTTTTGGTGGGCAAAAACAATGATCATTTCCCTTACACAAATGACCGACTTAAAATTTTAAAAACAACTACAAAGTACCATCGAAGCTCTCCTCTCACTAACAAATCGACCAACTATAAAAACAAATATCTAGACCAGGTTCACCTCCACCGACTGAGGTCTGTCAGGTTAAAACACTAAGGCACAACAGGCCTAAGTAAACACCAACATGATTTTGACATTGAACATTTCAGTATTTCATGCAATTCAAAACATCACCCACAACAGTTCATGTAGCCGAACACTATCTCCTTTATCTCTTTGCAATTAATAAAACAAACCTAGAAATCCTGGCTACAGGATTCTATCTTCAATACAATATAATACACTCACTGATCACTACATTGTCTGACATACTGTAAATGTGCACAAACTATGCTAAGTTATGATGCGTTACCAGGTGTGGACAAGCAAAAACATCCATTTAGTATACAGGAAATACCAACGAGCGGTATTTCTGATGGCCTTCTCGAAGATACATACAGATGGCTGGAGGACTGTGCAGAACGTCACACACGGCACAATTTACAGAAATACAGTTAAAGAATAATTCTAGAAAAGATGCAAAAAGTACATCATAGTAAAAACAAAACCAGCATTCTTTTAATCTAGATAACGCCAACCAGATGGTTTGAAACGGCATAATGTAAAAATACTTTTCTTAAAAGGGAACTTGTAGTGGAATACACCAGGGCAGGTGTGGACAGTCAGCGGGGTATAAATAAGATGTCTAGGAAATGAGACGGACACTCAGGACATCTTGCCTATTTGGATTTTCTTCCATGCCTCAGAAGCTGTGAATATACAGGAGTCAATGATGCCAGCGACTGTAAAAGTCCCACCGATAATAGCACAGATCTGAGGGCAAGGAAAGCAGCTTGCGTCAATAAAAGTCATCGAACTCGGTGAATAATAATATTAATGTAAATGTAGATCAAGCATGCTGTATGAGCACAAAGCAATGCTACAGTAGAGCTTAGATGGAATTTATTCTCTGTGCACTATTATATATAATCCTACTACGGAATAACGTGTGTTTGTCTTACAGTTGTGATGAAGCGGTAGAGCGGCTGTCTCCTCTCAGTGTATTTCACTGTGATTGGACTCAAATCGTAACGGAACCAAATGGCTGGGATGATGCGGCCTGTGTGACTGTAAGCCACGTATTCCTGACAAAATACAACAAACAAAAAAATGATTTTAGTAATAAAATGAATCAGTTATAAAACACTGTATGTAACCCTTCACACAAAAGCTTGTGTTCGATACTTTTGATGCTTTTAGGACCGGCTAGAGCTAGCACTTTCCCTGTAACCTATTCATTCATATTTGCTAGGATTCGTAAAATGTGTGTGTGTGTGTGTGTGTGTGTGTGTGGGGGGGGGGGGGGGGGTGGGGGTCTAACACAGAACTTGTTAGAGAAAACGCAAAAAGCGTAAATTCCTCTCACATGAAGACTACCACGGAAGAAAACATACTGTTACAAATCGCTGACACTGGAGACTCCTTCCAAAACCGTTAAATACATGTTCTGACAGAAAGGTTCACCAGGGCAATATCTACACATGTTTTTCAGAAAAATCGGTTTATTATTAGTGTTCTTGCATAATAACAAGCGCGTTCATATAATTTTCCTCGCAGCCGGCCCTACTGTCTGCACTGCTGTTAATAACGAGCTCAAAAGGTTTTCACTAACATGGAGCTAAACGTTTATTTTACCTTGTTGGCAACAGTGTACTGATAGGAGAACGTCTGCTTTCCAGACAAGTCCTCATACACAGTGGGAACAATCTTGAGGATGTAATCGTGGGAGGCCAGCGCTGAGGAGAGAGAGCAACATTTAGACTTGGCACAGAAATGGTAAATGGTAAATGGCGCACTTATATAGCGCTTTTATCCAAAGCGCTTTACACGGTGTCTCATTCACCCATTCACACACACTCACACACCAGTGGTAGCAGAGCTGCCGTGCAAGGCACTAACTTGCCATAGGGAGCAACTTGGGGTTCAGTGTCTTGCCCAAGGACACTTCGGTATGTGGAGTCATGTGGACCGGGAATCGAACCGCCAACCCTACGATTAGTGGACAACCCGCTCTACCACCTGAGAGCGCTCTACCACCTGAGAGCCGCCCCAGAGAAGCCTTGAATGTTAAGAAACCGATTCTTATGTCAGTAAAAGCCATGTCTAGGATTGTGCCAAAATGTGGATGCAAATTTGAGGAAAATCAACTGGTTTTTTTTGTTTGTTTGTTTTTAAAACTAATTAAGAATGATGTATATAAGAAGTGAATGGATACTTCCGGTTTGACATGAGTTACCTTGAAGCATCCACTAGGTGGCCTCTACTACACTACACTCCTTTTACTGGAAGATCACAAAAGTGGACGGAAAAGTACAGTTTACTCGTTTTAATCCTGATTGCTCTAAAGAAATTTTTGAATCCAATTTTTTTCCCCCCATTCAGCTAAATTCCGTATAATTCATGTCGTTAGTCTGAATGTGCGGTCTTACTGGCGTTATGGAAAAAAAAAAAAAATATGGAAAAATCTTTTCCGCAGTCTGTGCTCATCATAACCTGTCATTACTCTGACGTAATCCTGCATGTTTCTCACTGCTGACCTTTTACACATTTTAATCTCAATGCGGTCTGTAAAAAATAATAAGGGTGAGACATGAAGAACTATTACATCACTAGAGCAATCATAATGTTAACCTACTTATGGTTTTAAGAGGTTTGATTTTAAGGGAATCAGCTAAATCAGTTCACTACACACACACACACACACACACACACACACACACACACACAGTCTGCTCTGAAAGGATTGGAAGAGTAAGGCCAATTCTATTGTTTTTGCTATAAACTTTACTATACACATTTGGGTTTGAGATCAAAAGATGAATATGGCACGACAGATCAGAATTTCAGCTTTCATTTCCTCATA
>JANDJT010000217.1:4586578-4602625 GCA_024331685.1 Stegophilus panzeri | reverse complement strand
TATATACACATACATACACACACCCACACACCCCTATATATATATATATATATATACACACACACACATACACACACACACACACCCCTATATATAAAAAAAAAAAGCACAGCCATTTCTTTGAAATTAAATCAGCAAATCTACATCACACTAATTTTATACCTGTATAACTATAAAATGCAATATCTTCATCCAGTATGAAGGTTTTTTTTCCCCACCTAGATGTTTAAAACCTCCTCAGATTTCCTTTCAAAGCAAAAAATGTACTGTATTATAAGTCTCAACAGCAATTCCCTGTTTTACAGGAAATCATTACTAGTCCTAATAGCACTAAAGCAATACTTATTATTATTATTATTTAAGAAAAAGCCTAAATGTTCCTAAACAGTGTAAATATTTCATATTCTACAGGTAAAATGTTCAAAACTAAAAAAATATTGAATAGATACAATAAGACTATTACTAAGAATATGTATGGTGTACATGTAAAGCCAACACTCATCATACTGATCCTATACAGACCCTAAAATGCATTCATCACCTTGGGTGGATAAAAAGAATTATTATTATTATTTTTTTTAAACACTCGAGATGTTCAGAAGTTACCATTTCAATCCGGAAGAAGTGTGTGGAAAAGTTTAAACACACTGATTGTGCAGCAGCGAATCAAAACGAGATTCTGGAAAGATACAACGGTGATTATTTATGATTAATCAGTAGATGCAGATGTATCTCAAGGAACTGAGAAAAAATATATACATATTTTTTCACTTTCGTATAAAGCGTTCTAGATAAACGTTAGTTCGTCAACATGGACCCGAACGAGATTCTGCCTCGGCGGTGAGCATGGGGTTAACACCATCTCCCTCTGTAGAAACAGCTTGAGCATTGCCTTTTTTAGGAGCTTTCTCCAGCCGTGCTCCTGCACAAACTATTCCAGGCCTTTTTCGGTGTTTAAATCGTTTCGCTGCGTCGCAGCCTTGGCCCGGCCCTCGCTCGCATCATCATTGCAAAAAATAAAAAATAAATACACACAAACATCTGGGCGCATTTCTTCCACCAAGCGCTGAGATGCGAAAATCATATCTGACGCAATCGGGGGAGTGGAGAAGGTTACCTCCTGTATCAAATATCAAGTACGTGTGACGTGCCCGTTTCTTACTTCACAAGAAGAAGGAGAGAACATTTAATCTTGCCAAAAGTTATTTTGGAAAACTGTTCTAAATCAAGAGACTGACAGCTCTTTTAAGAATTTTTTTTTTCTTAGAAATCTTTTCACACACACACACACATTAGACTGAACTTATTCGTATAACATGACTGAAATGGTTTTATTTTATTCAGGAATGCATACAAGCTGCTTATCTCACACCTCTCACATTGCCACATACACATAACTGAGAGGTAAATGGGGCACTATGGGGGAGTGTGTCCTCAACCAACCCTTAACATTGTATGGCAACATCAGCCAAACCTTGCATTTAGGCCACACTTTTAAAGAAATAGGCCAGGATGCAGGCGCACTTAGTTTTATTCATTTAATTAGGTTCAAAATCATGTTCCACGCAAAACCTACTTCGTTCATGTATGCATCATCATGTCACTGATTAATCCACCCCCCATTAACCTTGTTCCATTTCTACCACCATGCAAATGGCCACTTCCCTGAATTAGCTTACCCGAGTCAGTAGGATATACGACTGCGTGTGCTCAAAGGTCATTAAGGAGTCGTGCGTGTGCTACGTGCTGCTCCTGTTCCTTCGTGGAAAATGCCTTTTCATGAAATTTACAACAGTGTTAATGGTTAAATCCAGTGCACTACATATTCTCTACTCTACAGCCTATCCTACTGCTTACTCCTGAACGCCATTTCTCCAGCTGAGGACTTTGTTGCTCAGAACTGGATTGTTAGTGAGTCATACTGTAGTTCGGGTGTTGACACTGTAACAGAAAACCGTGGGCCGTTATAAAAAAAAAAAAAAAAAAAAAAAGAAAGAAAAAAAGAAAAAAAATGCACACATTCTACTTTCAAGCACATTCTGTACCCAAGTGAGAGCATATGAAGCGGAATAATTACATTCGCTTGTACTGGTTATAGAGCAGACCGGTTCTCACTTCCTGTGTCACAACTCAAATGTGGAACAATACAGACTGTACTTTAAAATGGTTTAGTTGAGAAATCAACAAAACACTACGTCTTATCTACAGTACAGTATAAACACTGGGGTTAAAAAAAAAAAGAAAAAAAAACATGACAGCAGTAAAAGGCTGCTATTAACACGTATTACTTTCAGGTGCTGTTTATTAAAAGAATAAGATAAATGCAAGCTCTATTTTCATGTCTTTCTAAGCTGTTCTGCGGCTCTATGAAAGGACACGTCGTTTTTTCGCTAAAACCCTCAAGCAGACGTGTTAAAAACGCCTGGTAGTGCACTGACTGACTGACTAACAATCGTGTTGAGAAGATGAGCACGTATTTTCGTTTCACACCCTTTTGGTATTACAGTTTGGCTTTCATGTCTGACTGGATGGTAGACAAACAGGGCACGGCAAATGTTCCATAAACAGTCTTTATGTATTTTGGCCACAAAGCTAACGTTCCATAAGGGTCTGCTTCCATTTCCGTGTAACCAGTCACCAACCGCTGCCTGCTCGGATATCCTTAGCTGGTAGGCAGAATGATTTGAATCAGTAGGTGTGGGTGACGTGTAAGTAAGAATACATGACGGATCACGCCGATGTAAGAAAGTAATCAATAACAGGGTACACGAGTAGGTAGCAGGTGAGCAGGTTTACCTTAGACTGTCACGAAGCACCGACACTGGAGACTCCTTCCAAAAAGAAACGTCTCGTCACAGAAAACGCCACAATATCAGCCATTACATGTGTTTAAAAATATATATATATATATATATTCTGTTTATGTACAGCATCCACCATACAAGTCCTTGTGTACATTGTGATCATAGAAACAGTAACATATTAGCACGAGTTCATTAACATAAAGCTTGCAGCTGGAACCACTGGCACTACTGGTATTAAAGAAAATTATTCAATCAATCAACACCCTCTGACTGATCAGGAGCAGTCAACAGTGCTTGAAGAAAAAAATAAATAAATAAAAAATCATATGATAATTTGAACATGTATAAATTGAACATGTTTCCATGATACAAGATATGTACCAAGATATGATTTGATAAACTGCCATAAAACAATTATAGATCATTAAAAAAAAATACTGTAATAAAAAGATAATGCTATATTGCTCTACGATCACAACGTTGATATTATATAATCATATTGCCCTGCTCTATGTAACAGCAACTCATAATTATGAATGCAGAAACAACTATCAGGCAAAACCTAGGATGAAATCCAGTGACTGTCAGACCCTAACACAACTTAAAAACGAATGAGCTTAAGCCATTAGCCGAGCCTCTGAGTAGAAACAGAATCGATGCAATAGTTATGTGCTAGATCTGAAAAACTACCCTTAAACTAGTCTTAAACTAAATAACACTTAAAAATTGGTTGCGTATCCCTTAGTTATACTTGATGCAATAACTGCATCAAGCCGGTGACCCACTGATATCACCGAATTGTTGCATTCTTCTTTTGTGCTGCTTTTCCAGGCTTGAACCGCAGCCTCTTTCAGTTGTTATTTGCTTCCAGGGGTTTCTCCCTTCAGTCTCCTCTTCCGGAGGTGAAATGCTGCTCAATTGGGTTAAATTCTGATGATTGACTTGGTCGGTCTAAAACCTTCCACTTTTCCACCCTGATGAAGTCCTCTGTTGTGTTTGCAGTGTGTTTTGGGTCGTTGTCTTGCTGCATGATGAAGTTCCTCCCAATATGTCGGATGCATTTCTCTGTTAGTTTGTTTCTGTAAACTTCTGAATTCATTCTGCTGCTTCCATCATGAGTTCAATCAATAAAGATTAGTGAGCTTGTTCCAGAAGCAGCCTTGCAAGCCCAAGCCATGACACTACCTCCACCATGCTTGACTGATGAGTTTCTATGCTTCGGATCATGATCAGATCCCTTCTTTCTCCACACTTTGGCCTTTCCGTCACTTTGGTAGAGGTTCATCTTGGTTCCAGAACTTTTGTGGCTCGTCTCTGTATTTCTTTGCGAATTCCAATCTGGCTTTCCGATTCTTACTGCTCATGAGTTGTTTGCATCTGGTGGTATGACCTCTATACTGCTCTCTATAAGTCTTCTTTCAACAGTGGATCATGATACCTTCACTCCTGCCCCATGGAAGTGTCGATGATGCCACTGACTGTCGTTTTTGGCTTTTTCATCACAGCTTTCACAAAATTTCTGTTATCAGCTGCTGTTATTTTCCTTGCCCAACTTGTTCAATGTCTGGTTCTTATAAACCACTGGTGTACTTTCTTTTTCATGACATTCCTCCCTACAGGGGATCAATACAGATATATATCTTATCTTATCTTATCTTATGCCCAATGCTTGTGTAATGACTCCAGACACTGATTGATTTTCCCTCTTTTCTCAACTTCAAAACAGCTTGATTTTCTTCCATAGACAGCTCTCTGGTCTTCATGATGGTTTATCCTTTTTAACAACAAATGCCGCATTCACAGGCCAAACCCAAGGCCCAAACCGAGATTCAGTCATAGCTATTCATTGTTTAAACAATGACTCAATCTCACATGACACACCTGGGCAACAGGAAACACTGGTCAGTCATGTGTTCCAATATTTTGGATCACTTGAAAAATGGGTGGGTTCAAACTTGGTGAGTTTATCACATCTTGATGTACATATCAGGAAATGAAAGCTGATCCATCATCTCATATTAATCTTTTGATTTCAAACACAAATGTCTTCCGTGTATAGCAAATAAATTAAAAAAAAAAATTTAATGGCCTTGCCAATCCAGTACTAATGGAGGGGACTGTAAGTATTCAGACACTTTTGTTATTTAATATACTTCCAGTGCATACATACACCTCAAATGTACATACATTGTCTCTTGACGTTGTACTTGTAAAGTACCGGTACCATTTTTAGGCAGAGACACGTTTTCACTTGCAAAACTGCACCAGTACCATAATGTCAAAAAATAAATAAATTCTCATGCTTATACACAATTTCTCACCACTATTATCATTTTAATTTTAGTGCTAAAAAAGTAAAAAGGAATAAGAAAGTCACACAACTAATAAGGAAATAAAATAACATGCAACTGAATAAGATGTGATCTTTGCAACGTCTAACCAGAATACATCCAGAAAACATAGAATTATCATAATGTTGTTGATCTCATTATTATTATGATCATATCATATCTTTTCATGATCATATCATGATCATATCATGACTTTTGTGTACAGTCTTATCATCCTGACCGGTTTCAGACGCTCCAGACGAGTGTGTGTGTTCATTTCTGTGAATCGGACCATCTATGTAACCCAACCAAAGTAAATAACAGTCATCAGAACAATGCAATCTTTAACCTGACACCGTCAGGACACACTGATATTTTGTTTTTAATGTTTCGCAATGTGTATCGCAACGTGTGTGAATATAACTTCAACAGACATTGTCCATACTGTGCATCCATACATGTCATGCATATATAGCCCCGTCCTGAGCTTTTTAAAAAATATATATTTTAGATTTATTTCAACAATATGGATGGTTATTATTCGTAATGGTCTACACCCGTGGCTTCATCCAGTGTAGTTTCTATCAAGACTATGTTATGATTGTACAAATCTTCCACTGGGTAAGAGGACATGAATTATCTTTAGGAAATCAGTTATTAGAGGATGAACTGGATATATATAATTGAGGCTGATGAGAGAGAGAGAGTGAGTGAGTATGTATGTATATGTGAGAATGTATGAGTGAGTGAGTGTGTGTGTGTGTGTGTGTGTGTGTGTGTGTGTGTTAGCCACACCAGAAGATGAGTTCTTAAACACTTACAAAGTAACTACTCGACCTTTAACATTGTTTAATTGTTTTAAATCCCTCACTGAAATCGTGCCACAGCTCCCAGGGGGCGGGGCTTCGTTCATTTCTG
This sequence comes from Stegophilus panzeri, assembly GCA_024331685.1. Classification (NCBI taxonomy): domain Eukaryota; kingdom Metazoa; phylum Chordata; class Actinopteri; order Siluriformes; family Trichomycteridae; genus Stegophilus; species Stegophilus panzeri. The sequence continues at coordinate 4,596,573 of JANDJT010000217.1, read as the reverse complement.
CACAACAGATAAACAAAGCACATTTCCGTGAACGCGGTAGCGACCTCAGGTTTCTACTCACCTCCGCACATCGAAAGTCATGATGTTTTACACGTTTTTAAACGAAGAGGAAAAAAAAGCTGTACTGGAATACAACTCCAAGCCCCTGCTGCTTCAACCCTTAGCGGGTGAACCTAGCGGAAATGACGTGTAGTAAGGACGCTTTGCACAATTCTATTGGCCCGAGTACAGCATGGTTGATGATTCTGTTTCCGCTGTTTGAAAGGGAATTGAGGCTGGATTACAAACAGCTGAGTATTCACTATATGAGTTCACTACACCGGGTGTGAAGTACTAAACTATGAAGTGCACTACTTAAATTTTGAGGAGTAATTCGGATTATGACTTTTTCTTTTTGACTAGTAGCCTATAGTTCCGAGAAGGTTTTTGATCAAATGATTTTCACATTATTTATTACATGAAAGTTAGTGATTAAATCCTGTAATCTTTCCTTGTAGCTTTTATATTCAGACGTTTATTTACTAAAACAAGGTTCTCCCCCCCCACAATTTAAACATGCCAGCTATAATCTCAGAGGACTGTAATCTATGTAATATGAGCAGATTTACTGTATGCTGTGCACCAAGGCTTGTGCTTACATATTACCATCCATCCATCCATTTTTCCATACCGCTTATCATATACAGGGAACTCAGGGCACAAGGTGGACATGGTGCCAACCCATCACAGGGCACAGTTGCACACACACACACACCAGACCATTTGGAAATGGCAATGAACCTACAAATCATGTCTTTGGACTGGGAGAGGAAACCAGAGTACCCGGAGGAAACCCCCAAAGCACAGGGAGAACATGCGAACTCCGTGCACACAGAGTGGAGGCGGGATTCGAACCCCCCAACTCTGGAGGTGCGAGCAAAACGTACTAACCTTCACGCTATGACTTTACACTATTTCCATTAGACGTTTCCTATGAAAAATGAAGCAACACATTAGTGATTAATATATCCCATACTTATATCGAATTAAATAGGTATTACTGAATCATATCGAACTGTGAACGTGACACATTATGAGGCCTTTTGTAAAACACAGCGAGAAGGTGTTGCTCTTTGGGAGGTCTGGGACTCGGAAGCTTCCATAGTGATCGGGTTAGAACATTAAAAGTGCTGACTCTAACTCTGACTCTGAAATAGGAGAACGAAGAGACGCAAAAAAAAAAAATTAAGCTGTACTGTAAGGTCTATTCAAACCTTACTCAAATACTACATACTATATGCTACAGTTTATCAGCATTAGTACTCAGGATGCAAGAATGTAATGTTAGCTTACTCTGGTAAATTAGTTACACTATATGGACAAAGGTTTGTGGACACCTGAGCATCACACCCATAAGTGGGTCTTCCTCAAACTGTTGCCACAAAGTCTGAAGTACACAATTGTACGGAATGTGTTTGTATGCTGTAACATTACCATTTTCTTTTACTGGTACTAAGAGGCCCAAACCTGTTCCAGAATGACAATGCCCGTGTGCAGAAAGCGAGCTGCATACAGACATGATTTGGCAAGGTTGGGGTGGAAAAACTCGACTGGCTTGCACAGAGCCCTGACCTCAACTCCACTGAGCACCTTTGGGATGAACTGGAATGCCCAGTCGCTGCTGGGCCCTTGAGCAAGACCCTTAACCCTCAACTGCTCAGTTGTATAAATGTAAACCGCTCTGGATAAGGGCATTTGGCAAATGCCATGAATGTAAATCTTTGTGTCCACAAACTTTTGACCATATAGTATGCTCAGCAAAAGGAGAAACATTTCACAACTCACTACAAGGAGATATCTTATTTGAAATTTGTGTTGTGCACAAGGGTGATCGGTTTTATTTACTTATTTGGTTATTCTTTAATTATTATATAATTATGTAATGTAATATCTTCCCGAGGGAAATGAGCAATGTGTACCAGGGTCGGGGTACACAACTTCACTCAAATTGCAACTGCTTACCCTAAATGTTAATTACAGCCATGGAGACTATACAATCATTACCTGATTTAGCCAGTTATAATATTATTCGAGCAGTTAAATAAACATACAATATCTTGCTGTTATCAGATTTTATGATCAGATTATTCAGAGAAGGGATACTGTTCATCTGTTTTGAGAAACAGATTGGCCTCCATTTCTGGATCAAAATATTGTTAACTTGTACAGCATTATATGCAATTTGCAACCAAAAAGTGTCAAATAAATATTAACCGGTAAAGAGCACATCGTTGGCAGCCAGTTTACAACAACCTAACAAGAAAATCTCAATATAGATAAAGATAGATTAAAATATAGGTTGTGTTAAGAAATTTAAAACTTGGGTGAATTAAAAACATCTGAGATACCATGTCTCTTTGAAGATAAACGTCTACCACTAGGACAGGTTGTGGAGAAACTACTGCTTTTAATCTCCTGAAACCTCCTGGAGCAGATTGTTCATGGGCCTCTGGCTCTTTGAATCTCTTTCATCTCTGTGAAACAGTTTCAGATTAAAGTGTACATCCTTCCTAGTGCTTTTTATGACACTGGTAGAGTTGTACCTATTTTCTACCATGCATAGTTTATTTTATATAATGAATATTTCGTAGCTCTCTATGTCTCTATATCTATGAATGCATTTGCCTTGCAGCAAAAATGCTCACAACATGACAAAAATAATAAGAATAATATATAACAGAGATAGTTTGACACTATAATTCTATCGTTAAATAATTGTTTATTGTTCATGCTTATTGATTTTTTTAAAAATAAATACCGTGTCACATTTATATATTGTAATGGAATAATTAAAATTTGACAACATATTGCACAAACTGGACTGACAGAAACCTCATAGAAAGAAAATATTACAGTCAATACATTGAATAATAGTAAAGAAATAAAGGATATACCATGTAGTTCCCCCAGACTTACGACAATTACCCTGTCGCACATGTCAGTAAGTGACCAGACTGTTATACTATATTTAAGGAACATATCGCATATGCCACTCTTTCAGTTCCCGTTAGTAGAGAGAGCAAAAACCATGGGAAACAGAAAAACAGTGGTTTGCAATTACTGCCAGATGGATGACTCAATTATAGATTTGATTCACTGTTGACAGTAAACAGAAAGCTAGTGAAGGCTAGTATGTCTGCTCAATTCCCACAGAAGAGCCACTGTAGGCCAAATTGCTGAAAAAAGTTAAAGATGGCTATGTTAGAAAGGTCTCAGAACACACAGTGCATCACAGCTTTCTGCGTATGGGGCTGCTTTGCCCCAAGAAGGCGGCCCGGTCTGACGAATCGTGTTTTATTTGACATCATGTGGACAGCCGAGTGCATGTGTGTCGCTTACCTTGGGAAGAGATTGCACCAGGATGTACTATTGGAAAAAAGGCAAGCCGGCGGAGGAAGTGTGATGCTCTGGGCAATGTTCTGCTGGGAAACCTTAGGTCCTGGCTTTCATGTGGATGTTATTTTGACACATACATCCTACCTAAACATTGTTGCAGGCCAACACCCGTTCAGGTGTTGACTCGGCCTCCAAATTCCCCAGATCTCAGTCCGATCGAGCATCTGCGGGATGTGCCGGACAAACAAGTCCGATCTATGGAGGCCCCAACTCACACAACTTACAGAACGTAAAGGATCTGCTGCTAACGTCTTGGTGCCAGATAACACAGCACACCTTCACGTCTTGTGGAATCCGTGCCTCGACATGTCAGAACTGTTTTGGTGGCACAAGGGGGACTTACACAATATAAGGCGGGGTGGGTTTAATGTTATGGCTGATCGGGGTACACTAGAACTGACATACCAAAAAATGTACTGAGGGAATAACTTAGATGTTTTTTGGATGAAATGTTAAGAAATTGATTCATCATCCACTCCTCCACATTGAAACCTTTACTTACAGTAAGTCTGGGTACAGTACATTGTGTTTTCGATACACCCTTCCACCCCTGCCTCTATACACACACACACCACCCATGAGTAATGTTCTCTACCCATGGCTTGCATTTCATTCTTGACTAATCCCAGTGAGGTATGGACAGTAAAATCCACTGCTGCGGACAGATGTTGCTGCACTCTTGGCAAGTTTCCCCTGTGTTACTTTTTGTTTCCTCCTCTGTTATGGTCACACACTGTTCAGAGTGCTTGAAGTGGCGCCCTACAGGTCCAACTTCCTGACTCAGGCACCAAAAATGCAGTGCTGACGTCAGACGCTGTACTCTGTGATGTCCTACTTTCATTTCAACATGCGCACTGAGGCTCTGAAGCAGGAAATAAGATCAGCATTTCAGAACAGCGTACAGGTTAAAGCGAACAAACCTATAAATGGTTTATTTGAGTGAAAATACCACCATTGGTCTGTATATGAACTGCCATGCTGTTCAGTCATGGATTATTTAGAGGGGTAATAGAATGAAGACAGTATTTAATAAATTAGAAACCAAACAACATAGGCTTGATCATTGTGTAATCCAGAGGTAAGTCCTAGTTCAAAAGGAAACCACACAGTTTAATGTATCCACAGCCATGGCAACATGACGACCGCCATGACAGGGTTACACAACAAAACAAAACTCCAAACCTGTCAGCATTGTTTTTGTAAATATGACTATTTTTAAATATGTATTTGTAAATATGACAATACCTGAATGACAGGTTCTCAGTACAACAAGAGCTACCAGCAACTTGCAGGTTCACAGAAGTGCTTGCTCAGTAACTTCAGCATTTCTGAGTGCCCTGAAATCCGAAACGTGTTGAAACAAACATGCACTGTGATCCCGTGCAGCTGAACCTGCAAGGTGTTTTCTGCCGATGGAAATTTACCAGACCCCCAGTTTCTATACAGTGATTAACTTTTATGGTTAGCCTTTGCTCTCGCCGCATTACACACTGCATAGGCCTGTATAATAAAAACAAAGTATAAACTTTTATGAGTGCCGTGACAGGTATTCACTAGGCTAATTACCTTGTTATTCCTCAGAACAAGGAGGAGAATAAAAAACAATAACATCATGGAAAATTTGAAAAATTCCTCAATTGGATAGAGCACAGCAGGATGGAGAGAGGAAGGTCAGATTGTCTCTCTTCCTTTTGGAATACTTATTATTATTATTATTATTATTATTATTATTATTATTAATATTATTTCTATTATTATTGTTGTTATTATGATTGTTATTATTGTTGTTGGTGGTGTTATTATTATTGTTGTTATTATGATTGTTATTATTGTTGTTGGTGGTGTTATTATTATTGTTGTTGTTACAATATTATTATTATACTTATTATTGTCGTTATTATTATTTTTTGTTATTATTATTTTTGTTGTTGTCATTATTACTATTAGTATTATTATTATTGTTATTATTATTATTACTGTTGTTGTTATTACTACTGTTATTGTTGTTGTTGTTATTATTATTATTATTATTATTATTGTTGTTGTTGTTATTACTATTATTTATTGTTGTTATTATTATTGTTATTACTATTATTGTTGTCATTATTATTACTGTTGTTTCTGATGCCTACATTTATGGAAATAGAAATATTGATCCTTGTGATTAATTCTGCTCATTTCTTCCTTGGTTTAACAAAATGCAGGCCATGTTGATGAGGATGGTTAAGTAATGATGGTGGAACTAATCTGCACTCTGCTTTGTCAGGCTCTTTGTCAGGAGGGCTTGGCTGCCTCCCGCTAAACTGCACATGACGTGCGTGCGAATGCGTGCCTGGATGGGCGGGACTTCTGACGTCAATGCCTTGCGGTCAGAGCACGTTCCTATAAAAGCGCTTCGATACCGCGAGAAGGACAGAAAGAAACAACGGCAAAGAAAGACGAAGATCCTGTTGAAGTAAAAACTAATTTTTCGTTAACACGGACTGTTGACGAGGGACATTTATTTATTTTTTTTACCACTACATCGTATTTTAGCGAGCTAAGTACACTTTGCGCGCGTGCGTGAGTGTGTGTGCGGATATTTTTTCCCAGGTCATTTTAATGTATTTAGAGTTTTCCCGTTCTGCGCGTCGTCCTACTATGGTCATGATGGAGGTCCCGAACATCGACTGCGGCTCTCTCCGGGCGCTTTTGCAGGGAACTGAGTCCGGTTGTCTTGTTTTAGACTGCCGCTCGTTCTTCTCCTTCAGCTCCTCTCATATATCCGGTTCAACCAACGTCCGTTTCAGCGCCATAGTGCGCCGGAGAGCGCGCGGCGGACTCGGGCTAGAACACATTGTTCCCAACGAGGACACGCGGAGCAGGCTGCTCTCCGGAGAGTACCGGACTGTGGTGCTGCTCGATGACCGGAGCTTAGACTTCAGCCAGGTGAAGAAAGACGGAACTCTGATGCTGGCCGTGACCGCTTTGAGTCGTAACAACCCCCGCGGCGCGAGCGTCTTCTTCCTGAAAGGTACGCGGTAACCAAAACACTCTTCCCTGACTTAATCCCTTTTGTGACCTCTGAGGTTATTTATGGTTCTGTGTCCTTGTATGGTGACCTGGCTTGTGACACTCAGTGTTTACTTCAGCTGCTGCCAGGTTACAGTGTTTCAGGAGAGCCACCAGTTAGTGTTGATACTTCTAAATGACGTGGTGTCATTAACGAATTAAAAACACCTCTTCCTGTTTTATTTTCCTCTCTTAGGTGGCTTCGATACCTTTTCATCCGAGTTCCCTGAAATGTGCACCAAAGCGCCTCCGCCACAGGGCCTGAGTTTGCCTCTGAGTGCCAACTGTCCTCCTGGGAGCGCCGAATCAGGATGTAACAGCTGCACTACTCCTCTCTATGATCAGGTAAGGATTTCATTCCATACGTGATATTTCGCAAACATTTCTCACACGAATTCTGTTCAAGTTCCTAATGATTTGTTCTTGCCCACTTTTTTAGGGTGGCCCGGTGGAAATCCTCCCGTTTCTGTATCTCGGAAGTGCCTACCATGCTTCCCGTAAAGACATGCTGGACATGTTGGGCATCACGGCACTCATCAATGTATCTGCTAACTGCCCCAATCATTTCGAGGACCATTATCAATACAAGAGCATTCCGGTTGAAGACAACCACAAAGCGGACATCAGTTCCTGGTTCAACGAGGCGATTGAATTTATCGGTGAGAATTGTTTGCTTATCCGCTATCGGTTCTCTGTCTCTGATGAAACGAGAGCAGATGTTAGCATATACAGGCTTTGGCAGGCGAACCCCAACCCTCCCCCTCGCTGAATTCAAATTTTCAAAAGTTCCCTCCGAAACGACCAGCTGGATGGACCAAGCTTGACAGTCACAATGGCTTACATCATCCCTTCTCATCCCATTTAAAGAGGTGCCGTCTTTTCATGGAAAAGCAGCAGGCCGTGGCCTAATCTGCTTTTTTAGGGGGCAACTTAGCATTCCTGTCTTCCTTTGTTCTGCGCAAACAAAAGCGCGTTTCTCTGGCGCTGAGCTTGCCTTCCTCCCAGATCAGTTCTCCCAGTGGGGAGAGAGGGGGGTTCCGCCTAATGTGTATTCAGATCTGTCACAGAGGGAGTGTTACTCCATCACCCACCCTCAGCTCCTTTTTAACTTCTTCCTGTTTTATTAATGAGACGATGCTTTCCATTAGCAATACTGTAGGCTGAGATTTGCAATTGAAATTGGAGGGTGGTAGCTGGGGGTCACTTTTTAATGCCAACTCAGTGGTGTGCATGCATATCTTTCTAATTTGTTGAAATGTGAAGATTTAAAATGACCATCTTTTGTTTTTTTTTTTGTTTGCAGACTCTGTGAGAAACAAAGGTGGCCGCGTGTTCGTGCACTGCCAGGCGGGCATCTCGCGCTCGGCCACCATCTGTCTGGCCTACCTCATGCGTACCAACCGCGTCAAGTTGGACGAGGCGTTCGAGTTCGTCAAGCAGCGGCGCAGTATCATCTCACCCAACTTCAGCTTTATGGGCCAGCTGCTGCAGTTCGAGTCACAGGTCCTCGCCACATCTACCTGCTCCTCGGAAGCAAGCAGCCCAGCACTCACCAAGAGCAGCACTGTTTTCAACTTTCCTGTCCATGCTGGTGCGAGTCCACTGTCCTTCCTGTCTCATCATAGTCCCATTACCCCTTCACCAACCTGCTGAAAGGACTTCCTTGTTAATTCAAGACTGTTTATGGGGAGTTTCAGACACCGGGGTCATTTTGACATGTCTAGTAATATAGGACATCAAGATGACTCTACTTGTCTGAAAGATTGTAACACAATAAGATAAGATTCAAACCCCAGGCTGGCCTTAGGTCTTGTTGCTTCACATGAAAATTGTGCTTGTATTACAGTATTTCCATGCAATTCTGGAATAGGAGTAGGTGGCTGGTCCAGCCTTGGTCCTCCAGGCTGCCTTTGTTTTGAAAACACTCCTGTTGACTGAACTGAAGGGGCTGGACATTCATCAGAGCGTGAATGTGTGATGTTTGTTGGGAGCTAACGTGAGGCTCCTGAATGTCTGTCTGCTGCAGTCACCGCAATTTGAGCCTTGCAACTGATAATCATTGACCTTCGGTTTTATGTATTGGCACAAGATGAAACACCAAGTGTTATAGTTTTCTCAGGAAGAATAACCGTTATTTCTTGACTCCTTTTATCTTTGTTAATCATACACACATAGTCTGAGGTGACTGCCAGAATCTAAGGTGCTAACCTGATTGAATGTTCCCCTCTTTGTTTTGTTTTTGGTATTTTTTTTTCTTTCTTTCCTGAACAATGAATGTATTTATAATCTCTGGCAAGACTCGCTCTGCCTTACGACAATGAAAGTGAAACATGTGGCTCATTCAAGAGCCTCTGTGCCTTTCAGACCTTCATCCAGCCTACCGGGATGTTTGTTTCTTTGTAAACAAACACAAAATACCTCATGTGTGTGTGTGTGTGTGTGTGTGTGTGTAATGTTGGCAGCCCTGTAAGAGCCCACAGCCAGTACCAATAGAAGTGACTTTCATGAAACTGTATTGATATGTATTGATATTTATTTACTAAATTAATATATTTCATATGGTATTTTTTACATCATTGTGATATGTTTAGATACTGACAAATAAAATGTTTTGTTATACATGTGAATCAGTTGTGTGTGTGGCATGAAACATTTTCTAGAAGCTTAACCATGGTTTCACATAATACTCATACACTGGCTATACGTAGCACTAAAAATAGTTTTACTTAATATTTCAACCCAGGAATCTCCAGGCAGGGAATGGTAGACAATTACTGAGTATAAATGATTATGTGACATTAGTGGCATACTTGTTGTTACATGTGTCAGCTGCTGCTCTGTTCGGTATTGTGATGGTGTTTTGCTATCATGTTCAGAAATAGTTGGGAAAGAGTTTTAAGAATTGGTTAGGGCCCATGTTATAACGAGTCAGAGTCCGAATGCTGATGTAGGTTTGACATTTTGTCAAATTGGGATCAGATTAGCAATCTGACGCATTCTGCACACGCAGACTCAACTCTGACCATGAGATCCACAAGTCTGATAATAAAATCAATGTCTTAACAGGGTTATTACTCAAAACTGAAACAAACTCTTCGATCAAATAAAAGAAATAAATATAATCACTACCATTCAAATTAAAACAGTTTGGATATCCTTACAACAAAAAGAACAATAAATAAAAAAAGATTAGTGTGTATGCTTTCAAATATGTTCATTTTGTATTACAGGCAAATAGTGAAAATTACATTAATTCAAAGAATTTTCATCTTCATATCTTAAAATAATAAACATTCTATAAAACCTTGTATAACTATACCCTTTAATTTTATACCTGTCTCCAGCCTTTTTAGGAATGTCTCAATTTTTATGTTAACCTCTTAACAGTTCTTCTAGATATACAGTGGGGGAAATAAGTATTGAACGCGTCAGCATTTTTTTCAGTAAATATATTTCCAATGAGGCTATTCACATGAAATTTTCACCAGACTTTGGTATTAACTCAAGAA
>JANDJT010000217.1:4546567-4566529 GCA_024331685.1 Stegophilus panzeri | reverse complement strand
GTGAATTTAATTTATTTTTGAAAATATACACTCATTTCAAATCTGATGACTGCAACACACTCCAAAAAAGTTGGGACGGTCGACTGTTTACCACTGTGTAACATCACCTTTTCTTTTAATAACACTTATTAAGCGTTTGGACGCTGAGTGAAGACACCAGTTGTTTTCACACAAGTTTAGCAAGTGGAATTTTCCCCCATTCATCCATTATGCATTTCTTCAGCTGCGCAACTCTACGGGACCTTCGTTGCCTTATTTTGCGCTTCATAATGCGCCATACATTCTCAATGGGAGACAGGTCAGGACTGCAGGCAGGCCATGTTAACACCCACACTCTCTGCTTACACAACCATGTGCTTGTAATATGGGCAGAATGTGGTTTGGCGTTGTCCTGCTCTGCATGGAAGCATATGTTGCTCCAAAATGTGTACATATTTTTCTGCATTAATGGTGAACTCACAGATGTGCAAGTTACCCCAGCCATGGGCACTGACTCGCTCCCATACCATGACAGACACTGGTTTTTGGACCTGACGCTGATAACAGCTGGGTTGGTCCTTTTCCTCTTTGGTCCGGAGAACATGACGGCTGTTTTGTCCAAAAGCTGTTTGAAATGTCGACTCGTCGGACCACAAAACATGATTCCACTGCGCTACTGTCCATCTCAGATGAAACCGAGCCCAGAGAAGTCGGCAGTGCTTCTGGACAGTGTTGCGCCTGGAACGTGTTACACGCATCAATTTCAAAATAAATGTTTACGTTCCAAAAACTGTGCAGTTGATTAGGTAAATAACTCACCTCCCCTCTCTACCCTGTCTTTACACTGTGTGACCTGGTCATAACCTGCTGTTACTGTACAGATAATACAGCTTAATACTGTGGTAGATTAAGCAACAATGCACTGATTGGGGAAAAAGTCTTACAGGGAATGATGAAGACGTAAAGTAGAATGGTAGCACCAAATGGTTAACCACAAGAAATCCAGCAGACCTTCTCCTAACTGCTGACATACTTTTGGGATTATCACCCCATACCACATCTCCTTGGCACCATTTAGAAGTCCCATTTAAAGAGTTGATGCCAGGATCACAATGCTCCAAATGAACTGTGCTGTAAAAATGTAATGATGTCCTTGTGGCTTTGTGTTTTCTTTTAACAGATTCATTAGTTGATATTTACCACTGAACCACCCCATCACAGCAGTGCACTTTAGAGTTATTATGGTGTAACTGCACATCTATGTACTAGTCTTATATTTATCATCATTCTTTTTTTGGGGGGAGTAAATATCTGAAATATATGAACCACGTTTTTTATTTTACAATGCAACTCTAATGACTGCCCTGTTCTTTGTCTAATTCTTGTTTTATTGCTGACATGGTTTTAGCATCCCATGGCCTTTTTAGGTACGTATATAACTAAGCCTTCACAGGCATTCTGGGCAACATATCCATCTTGAGTGATCGTATAGTTTTGTCTTTGTTCGTTCATAGGAGACATAATAATAACAAATAAATCCAGATGGGTAATTTCTATTACACTTAAGATGGCCATCTAAAATGACCATACACAAACTGCTCAAACACTCTACTACTCTAGAGAAGGAACAACAACAAAAAACAAACCCAAACAAATACCACAGTGCAAAAAAGGCAATGTAAAATACAAAACTGTAATTCCAGTATAATATTGCTAAAGAGCTAGCGAGCTGCTTTTGATATATTTGGGTGGCAACTGTTAATCTATACTAATACTAAGCTTATATTTTAAGCTGTAAACAATCCTGTGATATTTCAGGCTGTATTTGTTACAGAAATAGAACAGAATCGATTTTTTACGAGCATTTTCTGCCGATACAGACCAAGTACCGATACTGGATATTGGATCAGTGCCGTCTTTATTTACGGTCTCATCTAGAAGTTAAAAAAAAAAAAGAAAAAATCTAAAAGGAGAAATGATGTTCTCTTAAAATGAACCATGCTTTACTATTAAGAATAGATTAAAGAGGATTTTTTTAATATAACAATATGTTCGGGCAATTCCATGCAATCGTCACCACTACCATGGAAAAAAGAAGGAAAATCAAATCATTTTGCGTATTTAGTTCTATATTTACCTGCTCTGATTGAAGCTAATGGTATGATTCATCCAGTAAAAGAGAAGCACACATGAAAAACAATGTTTCACCCAGCCACACTGCGCTGTTTTAAGAGAGTGAGCACGAGACCCATATTATTATTATTATTATTTAAAAATTATTATTATTATTATTATTATTATTATTATTTTAAAATTATTATTATTTTTACCTAATGTTGTCTGCAAGTTGTTTTGAGAGTTCACTGGAGGAGATTCCTGCTTCATTTTAGTTCCCTCTTACCCTTGTTTCAGTTTTGATTTTGATCCATGACACAATAATGGAAGATTTCTTAGTATCTACCAAAACAATGACTATGGTTAAAGCTGCACTTTGTTGTTATTTAAAATCTTTTCATATATTCTCTATTTTGATTTTATTATACACTCACCGTTCACTATATTAGGAATACCTGTATAGCCAAGAACAGAAGGCTACAGTGGGCACAGGCTCACTTACACTGGACAGTTGGACAGAGATTGGAAAAAGACCATGCTCTGTTTGTCCAGTCTTCAGCTGTGCCATTTATTTGACCTTGTGCTCACTGTAGCTTCAGATTCCTGTTCAGGATCATTGGATAATTGCACGAATGAGCATGGGTACAGCTGTTTCTATTAAAGTGGCTGGTGAGTGTATGTATTTTTGTTAAGCTTCTGGCCAGACAGTTTCTATTTCAGAATTAGTTTAACTGCTACATTTATATCAGTGGAATTGTCTGCGTATGCTGGACATTTCTTTCCATTTCAGTGCAATAACGTGTTTCTCAAATGCTTGGTTGGAATGAAAACCTGCACCCACACCGGCCCTTTCCGGATAAGATTGGACACCGCTGATATAGACACTGATTGGGCTACAAAGATGTTCACTTCTCTGTTGACCCTTCTTTTTGATGCAGTATATATCTACCCACATTGTACCAAATAATGTTTTTGTGCCTTTCAGCAACGTAAGCATCAATAATGAAATAAGATTAATACATGTTCTGTGTCCTGCTCGATATGTGGTCTCTCGGACAAAGGAGAACACGTTTGTTGTTTTCTTTTTACATGGTTACGTGCATTTCCTTACACGTAGGTAGCTGTGCATCCGTTTGTCTTGCCAGACAATGCAAGCACAATAGCACAGCTGGAGGAAATGAGGCCAGTGGTCTACATCTGTTAAAGACACAACCCCCCCGTTCTGAGACCTGTTGGCAGTATCAGCCATGGAACGGGAAAAGAGTCACCGCACAGTGCAAACTGCTCCCCATATTTCTTCTTTTACTATGTCAGGCTTCATGTAGTGCTATCGGCTGTTTTCAGTTATTTTAATAATGTTACAAGCCAAGATTAACCCCCAGTGAGCCGAGCATGTCATCTTATGTCGATTCGTGTAAGCACTTCGCGAAATAAAGGCAACACAGGCACTTCATGTACATTTCTGTTAATGCTTGTTTCAGTGTGAGATCACAACAAGTGATTATTATTATTATTATTATTATTATTATTATTGGTGGAACTTATTCTTCAAATAATTTTCCATTGTACAACTTTTAAGAAATCACATGCATTGAGTTTCTTCAGAGTTCTTCACACTGCAACAATTTCTGTATTCTGCTCTATTGATTCAATCGGTATCGTAGGCTGGCTCTGGCCTTAAATCCGAAATCAATATTGGCTCGGATTTGAAAGATTTTCCAATTTGAATCAGCGATGTATTTTATGACACGAACGTGGCATATATCATGCACGTGAACACAGGACACGACTTTTCGTAAGGCGCGTTTCCATCACACCTACGACAACAAAAGCGACGACGAGTTGCCTCGGTTACTCTGAGGATGTCAGAACCGGTTCAGGATGGGGTATCAGCTTCTACTCAGAGCACTGATCTCAGTATTGTATCAAAAAATTGGATTGAAAAATATCGGAAAAAATATCGAAAAATTGGATCAGGACACAACTAAGTTATATTTAAAAAAAAACAAACAAAAAAACATTAGACGGATTTGCTGTTGTTGAATTTCCTACATTTCAATCGATAACTACTCTATAAAGTTTTTGTATTGACTAATAGAAATTATAACACATGGCCTTGCTTTTGCTCAGTCAGTAAACAAGTCCTATATGTACTTCTTATAAAATAATGGGATCAAATAGCAAGTCAGAATGAAGTCATGTTGCATGGATTTCTTTTGCTAATTAGATTTAGAAAATAAATTCTACTTGAGGTTTTTGCACATGTGTCTAATGAAAACGGTCCTCTCAGAGGGTGCTTATGACTCACTTTGCCATTAGATCTGCTAGTTGGGGTTTTGGACAAAAGTTCCCCACCACTCAGACAACCACATGCAATCCTCCCAATCGGCCATCTGCTTAGCATTTCAGCAGTGCCTTGGAAACCGAGCAGAAATCAGACAACTGCAAATCTAACACTTTGCAGTCCAAAGACGATATGATAGGGCAAGCTTTCTAGCACATTATGACAGCTTCATCCCTCAGAAAAGCATAGTGCTTCTTTAGCAATGTATTTTTTTTATTCCATTGGATTCCAATGTATTGCTTTGTTCCATTTAATCTTTATTTATTTATTTATTTATTTATTTATTTATTTATTACAAAAAGCATTTGTTTTCAATGTAAAATCATGTGAATCCTATTAACAAGGATTTTGACCCCTGTCTATCAAAGACTTCCCAACATATTTACAGTGATGCTATTAACTGTTCCCGGAGGAGAGCAGACACTAATGAATTTTGGGAAATGCTTAAAATTCAGGCCTCTATCAAGCATTTAATATGGTACCATTCAATGATAATGGAAACCATCTTCTCAGCATTATTGTGTGGAGATTGGTTATGTGTAGTGTTGAAGTAGTGCCTGTGGAGTTAAAAAGCATCAAATGAAACTCTGTAGGAAACCACTCAACTCTGCAGAAGTTAATTTATCGCCAGTGATTTTACTGCGTGTCTAATGAGTAGATGTGGATGCGCTGCTGTCCTCAGAGTCAGGACGCCAAACCCTCTTACTGCAGTCATAGATCTTTAAAGGCAGCTTATCAGTATCATATATCCTGTTACACTGGTAGTACAGCATTGAACCACGAACAAACAGCTGCGATGCTTGTGATATATTGTTTACATCGTGGCCAGTACTGTGGTCACAATCGCTGCGTTACGTGTACTTCCTGTGTAATCCCCATGGCCACTGCCGCCCTTTCTTTTCAAACCATGACAGGGATGTTAAAGAATTTCAGTTCATGTAAGGGTTACAAGTGGAATCCTTTTTGGAAGCTAAGAACCCTTTAAAAATGCTTAAACAACTCTTCTATCAAACAATGCATGAATGCATGAATGCAACAATGCATCAATGCATGAATGCCTCCTTTCTTTCTGTATGTATATATGTATTTATTTATTCATTACAAAAGGCCTTGAGCTTTTTAACTGCTCTGTCAAAAGACTGATTTATCCAGGCAAATAACTGATTTTTCTGTGTGTGTGTGTGTGTGTGTGAATGTGATAAGCACGAAGCTGTTTGCAAATTTGTCTAGGTCATCTCTTCAATGGGCCGTCTTCATCAACTTCATCTTGGAATTTTGGAGCAGCTGACATGAGCCATATTTACAGAAAGACAGCCCAGAAATTCAAATGTTTGCTAATGGAACATTTGTCTAATTTATAACAATGTGTTCTGCCAATATATACAGTGAAAGCCTAAAGAGAATGGTTTCCACTGATTTGCATGCAGTGCTGACAACACTTAGACAATCCCTAGGCTACAATTGGGAAGAATAATTAGAAATTAAACATTTCTTTGCTTTTTTCCCACCAATTTTTCCACATCTGTAGAGAGTGCTTTGGTTTGCCCCCAGTAGAGACAGGTCATGTTTCTCCCTATTAGATCAACTGGTGTGGAGTGCGTTCAAAGCCATGAGACGCTATTCCATGTGTGTGAATATGAAAAGGGCACTGCTCTTGAAACCGTCTACGCACACATGCTAGGTGACATACTGGGTTTATTGTGAGCATAGACTCCCTGCAGACAGTTTGGACAGACGTTGGACTGTGGCCGGCAATGATGGGCCCGGCCCGTTTGGACAGAGCTCCTCAGAGATGGTTTCAGCTCAGAAGACAGGAAACAGCTTGCAAAAGATCCCAGCAGTCAAGGAAGGATGGGCTGGGGGCTGGGGTGGGGAGCAGGGAATTTCCTCATAAAGGGCTTGTGTTATTCCCAAAAATGTCCACCATTCTTAACAAGCTTTTGGAGAGCATAAAACTTCAAACGTTACTTTTCTCTGTCATGATTTGCCCTTTAAGTTATTGTTAGCTGTTGTGTTTTAGAGCTCTCTGCTTGAAAGACTGTAGGTCTGTAGATCTTAGTAGGGGTTTGTCTCCATTCCAAAAATCCAACTATTAAAAGGCACTGCTGTTAGCAATTTCAGGGCAAGGAGCAAAAAGCCAACCCATGCTAGTTATGGTGAATGTGACACAGACGGTGTAACTTTAACAGCTGTGACGTGGACATACGTAACAGCCTGACAATCCACAAGAACTAAATTTGAGTGGAGATCCCAAATTTTCTGAGCAGCTCAGGCGTCAGTCTTAATCAAGCCTGTGGGGAGGGTGGTGATGGGAGTGGCACAACCTTGTTATGCAAGGTTACATTTGCTATTTGATTTGTTTCTTGCTGTAACATGAATTGTCACTTAATGACATTAATCTATTGGCTACTGATTTGGATTAGATCAAAATACAATGTTACAATGATTTTTATAAGCGTAAACCAGATGTGGGCCTAGTGGGTAGCGTTGTTACCTCATCTCCATGGTCCCTGTTTTGATCCTGAGCTCAGATTACTGTCCGTGAAGAGGTACACATTTTCAACCTGTGTTGTCCACGTGGGTTTCCTCCAGGTTATCCGGTTTCCTCCCAATGTCCAAAAAAACATGTAGGTATGCTGATTGGCTCAGCTCAGTTGCCTGTCAGTGTTAATGAAAGCGTAAATGTGTGTGTGTGTGTGTGTGTGTGTGTGTGTGCATGGTGCTCTGCAATATATTGGCGTCCCATCCAGGGTGAATTCTCTCACCTTGGACAAAGTGTTCCTGGGATAGACTCCAGAAACACTACGACCCTGGCCAGGATATAACCACCGCTGAAGATGAATAAATAATCTAGATATCATGGTAAAAGAGAAATCAACCTCTTACAGATGTGATTCGAGCTTACATTTGGGATGATAATTATGATGTGCAGCAAGGCTTCCAGGATATGGTTAACATTGATCATATTTATTTTTACTTACTGGCTCATTGAAATGCCTATTAAATAGAAGTGTAATGTGATGCCACTATGTGTATTGGTATGTAGCAGGTAGACTGTATAACGAAACACCTTACTGGCATAACAGTACTGATGTCCCACTGTCAAGACAAAGCCAGGACGAGCGCACATTTGCTTCTTCTTCTTTTTCTTACTATTATTATTATCCATCCATTTTCTGTACCGCTTATCCTACACAGGGGAGCCTTGAGCCTATCCCAGGGAACTCAGGGCACAAGGCGGGGTACACCCTGGATGGGGTGCCAATCCACCGCAGGGCACAATCGCACACACATTTACACACCACACACAATTTGGAAATGCCAATCAGCCTACAACTTGCTTTGCACCAGGGGAGGAAACTGGAGTACCTGGTGGAAACCTCTGAAGTACGGGAGAACATGGCAATTCTGTGCACACAAGGTGGAGACACGATTCGAACCCCCAACCCTGGAGATGCAAGGCAGACATCCTAACCACTAAGCGCACATTATTATTATTATTATTATTATTATTATTAGTAGTAGTAGTAGTAGTAGTAGTAGTAGTAGTAGTAGTAGGGTGGGTGCACGGTGGCTTAGTGGTTAGCACATTTGTCTCACACCTCCAGAGTTGGGGGTACTGATTCCCGCCGCTGCCCTGTGTATGCGGAGCTTGCATGTTCTCCCCGTACTGCTGGGGTTTCCTCCGGATACTCCGGTTTCCTCCCCCAATCCAAAGATGCATGGTAGGCTGATATTGGCATGTCCATAGTGTCCGTAGTGTGTGAATATGTATGTGATTGTGCCCCGCGCTGGATTGGCACCCCGTCCAGGGTGTACCCCGCCTTGTGCCCGATGCCCCCTGTGATAGGCTCCAGGTTCCCCATGACCTTAAGGTATAGTATAGCGGTATTGCACTGTGCTGTCTGAGTAGTTATATTATGGTTATCTGTGAATTTTTGTCTTTTCACCACTACTCCACAGCCTCATTTCAGCGACATTTCTATCAGGATGTAGCCATGACGATTACCAAACGATACTGTGCAGCTCCACAGTGCTTACTCTGGTGTGCAGTGCGTATTGCTTTAAAGTTGTGAAAAAGATTTGAAGGGAAGGTGCGGGGGAGGAGGCGGCAGTGCGCCAATAAGGGTGAACGGAGAGAAGAAGAGCTGCTCTCTCCATACTAGCACATGAAGATGAGAAGGAAAGACGCGGCGCTCCTCCTCAGCCTCATGAACACGCGCTTAGCGTTAACGGTGCGCTGATCTGCTCGTGACCTTCACTCGTAGATGGAAGCGCAGGGAAGAGTTAGGATCCACTTGTCGCAAGAGCAAACCGATCGCTCAGAGTAATGGGGAACAGTGCACCCAAACCGCTTACAGGTAAGAGGAGAACCGGACACGCACGAGCGTGACACTGAACCACGCAGTATAGAACTGTGAAAACGCGAGCGCGTGCCTTGCAGGAGCGCGCCCTAATTTCCACGCTTGTGCTTTTGCGTTGGGAAGCGTGCGTGCGTGCGTGCGCGTGTATGTATGAGGAGGTAACTGCGTGGGAAGAGGAAGATGAGAGCTGACGGAGATGGTTTATGAACATGGTTCAGTAGACAGCCTCACCGACTGATATAGATGAACATGTTGAACCACCAGTGCACTCCAACATGTCTCCATCAGTGCTTCTACACTGAGTCCAGCTGGAGACACCAGAATAGTCTAATGCTGTAGGTGCTGTAGATGTCAGTGCTATCATATAGCTGTTGGTTCAGCAATAACTCATTTATCACTGTTAATTCTCTGAATATGTTCAAGTCCATGCTGTGGACTGCTGAGGGAACAGCACCCAGTGTTCAGATGTTCCTTTTTTTAATCTTTTTTTTTAAAGCCACATATACAATGTCTATGTTGGATGGTGGATTTATGAGCCTGCATTTTTTTAAATGGTTCCCACGATGAACTTGTTGTAGCGGCAGCAGTGTGTTCGTCTGAGATAAACACACGAAAGAAGAATGTAAGACAATTGGGGTTACTGTAAGGGATTCACAAGTTAGGACGGATTTGCACAGGGAAGCTTGTGGGGGGAAAAAAAAGTTATCAGCAGTTAACAGAAGGTGAAGGGTGGAACTGGAAGACGTAGATTTAATTAAATAAATCTTGGAGCTCGTTAGAGATAACCTGGCTACCTGTTTTGCTACAGTACAGCTTGGTGACTGACAGACATCCAACGTCCCCCAGATAATATTGTGTACCCAGATTTGGCTTGTGTGGGCCATTAGAATTTACCATGCTATAGGAAAGAGGTTTTTCAGAAGGGTATTCTTTGAAAGGATCTGTTTCTATTTTTATAGAAATGAAAACTGATGTCCATTTTACTTATCATGCAGTTTTAAAGGAGGGTCTAGATGCACAACAAAACCCACTACAGACTATTATGCAGCTATTCAGTTTACTTCGTGGGATTTTGCTGGCAGCTGACTGCCCTTGTTCTTTCATCTATTTATATGATTGACAGGTATGTGCTGCTGACAGTACTTAAATTACCTTTACATGTATTTTTAGATCAGCTATTGTCACTATACCACATCACTGTTTTCTGTGATTCATGTTGTTTGTGGCGCATAGCCTCATATCATATAAGGTCTGTGTAGAAGCTGTATAATGCGAAAGGGAATCTAAAGACTATGTTCTGGATCATTTTATCTACACTAAAGTGACTTTGGCTGATTTCAGACACGGGCATGGTTATTTGGGTACCGAATAATCAAAATATTAGTCAGCCTGTGTATTATTCATACCTTCATATCATAAAATGTTTCCAAGAGCCATCGTTGCAGATTGGGAAAAGGGGAAAAAAACTTAACTGAATGAAATAAATTAGGAATATGGCTATGTAATAAGTGTGAATAGAAATTCAGGTCCATGTGACACTTAAAAGCATGTGGTGAATTCATAATCTTAAAAATGTCTTCCCTACAAGTTGTAGCAGATGTGTATGTAGACGTATAATCAGTCCCTCTAGGATTTCACGATTTTTCCAATCATGGAAATAAACGACAAATCAAGCAAACCATTCAGAGGGGCTTGCGATTTCTGAACAGTCCCGCAGACTCTCCTTAGATTTGGGCCAAGACGGGTTATGTGACGTCATCACAATGAGCATTCAGTCAAAGCCCACTTCGATTCACGTGCGTCGAACATGAGTACAGCTAAAAGGTCTCATTTACCAACAATGACGGACTGTATAACAGGATGAACTATACTGAATGTAATTTTAATGTCATTTATGTTTTTAATGTTCTAGAATAGAGCAGAACTCTAAGGGAATCCATTAGAGCCCATTGAGTGCTGTTTCTACCCTCCAGTAATCAATCGTACATGGATAAATTGCATTTAATAGTGCTCAATGACTTTTGATTGATGACTCCATAACACACAAAGGACTAATAAGTGACTTACTATGTATGTGACTGGCAACACTGCATCCGCAATGATAAGCAGATGTGCATTTGTGGAATTGCAGTAGAAGACTGTTTGAGATTTGTTTTGGAAGAGCGTAGGGAGGGATCACTCATGGGTAATTGATTTTTGGTTGTGGATATTCTGTACTGTAGGGTCTTGAGCTGCATTTGATATGTTCTAAATTAAAACCGATGGCTGAGACACTCTGCTAATTCTGTTTTTAAGAAAACCCTCAGGTCGTTTTTTGTGGAAATATTCAGCTCAGACAATGTTTTAGATGAGGAGAAACTCACAAATTATGATTGAATGATCATTATTTCCATTTTGTAGGGTTAGGCAGTGCTACAATGCTGCATTGAACGAAGCTACACCATGTGCATTAATTCCCAGAAGGGATTTTACCACAGAAATGAAAGTGCCACTCTCCTGAAGTGTACTCAGTGAGATTTCTTGCTCTCTGGTGTCTCTGCTGCGACGTGCCCTTTACTGTAATTACCAGGCAGCAGTCACTCAATGCTGGCAAGAAATACAGGAAACACTGGACTACAGCTTTCAGCAATGCCATGGTTCACATGTGCGTTGTACAGCTGCAGAATGATTTGTAATTCAGGGTGTGACAGTGTTAGGATAAGGATGTCATTTTTTTTTCTCTCTCTAACGACCCAGACTTTACAAGAATGCTCATTCAAGTTCAATGTTTTTTTGAGGTACTGAGGATAGCCCACTTTTTAAGGAAGAAACATTTGAGTACTGCAGCAAGCTGTGTCATACTCTAAAATATTCAAAGTTCAATGTAGAACTTTAAAGGTTCCTGGCTTTGTCCCTTTGATTCCCCTTAAAGATTCTATGTAGAACCTTGCAACAGGTTTCAGTATCTGGTTCCACGTACAAGCTAATAACCTAAAACTGCCCAAAGAACGTTTGAAGAACTTTTTAAGAGTGTAGAAGTGGAAAGATGTGTCTTGATGAAGATATTTGAAATAGTTACCATGTTAAAGGGATAGTTCACCCAAAAATGAAAATTCTGTCATCAATTACTGACCCTCATGTCGTTCTAAACAGAAAAGACTTTCGTTCATCTTCGGAACACAAATGATGACATTTTTTATGAAACCTGGGAGATTTCTGTCCCTCCATTTACAGTCCATGTAACCAAAACTTTCGAGAGAACCACGACGCATGCGTGTTGACGCGAGAGCAGACTTCTTTTGTTGAGAGCGGGTAAAAAAATATCCGCGAGAGTGGACAAAAAGAAAATGCAAGTGATGCCTGTATGTCGACATCTGCAGACATCTTTGTTAAAAAAACGGTTCTATTGTGACTCAGTTTGTGTACAGCGTCCCTTTTCCTCTGCTGTAAACAGTGCAGCGCTTCCGGGTTTCGTTGTGTCGCGAGAACGCAAAAATCTTGATTAAAAAAAAGTCCGCTCTCACATCAACACAACACGCACGTGCCGGAGATCTATGCGGAAGTAAAGATTTAATTTTTATGTTTTTTTGCGCACACAAAGCATTTGGACTGGAGTCACATTGATTACTTTGAACTTTTTGGAGCTTGCAAGTTTTGGTTACATGGCCTGCAAATGGAGGAACCGAAATCTCCCAGGTTTCATTAAAAATGTCTTCATTTGTGTTCCGAAGATGAACGAAAGTCTTACAGGTATGGAACGATGTGAGGGTGAGTAATTGATGACAGAATTTTCCTTTTTGGGTGAACTATCCCTTTAATATTGTGCTATACAATATGAGAGAATGATATCACAAATACTATCTACAACACCTACGTTTTTTAAACAAACAGAATGTCTGGTCAAAAATTTGGGAAAACTAAATTAATATATTGTTTAATTAACTACTAAAGGCCAGAAGTCCACTTTAAACAGAACTTTGTTCATTTACTTAACCAATAAATTAATGATATTAATGCATCTTCAGTGTTGTCTTCTTTAAAAAGTCAGGTAGATATTGTAATATACTGAAAACCGTCATTCTGGGTTTCATTGTTCTCATACCATGAACTTTTCATACACTTCCACCCCTTATATTGACCACGACCAAGGTGTATCTACTGTATTTCATGAGCACTTTTTACTGACCACATCAGCCTGTGCCATTTCAGTCTCATCTGAAACCCTGTGGTTACCACCACATCAACAATTTTGCTGTCACCTCCTCCCAGAACTGAACTATGGAGCAATCAGCATTTTTCAGTTCCTTCATTTGTGAAATCACTTACATTCATTGCACAACGAAGTCAAGTCTCACTGACAGCTATCCGTTATGTAATTATAACACAACTTTAGGTGGAGACAGAATGTGATTTCTATTCATATCACGATTATCGTGACCAAAACTATCACGGGTATCAGTATTGTTCAAAATGTGCTGAAAATGTACAAAAAGTACTGATACACGCACTGAAATCATTTAAACAGGGTTTATATTAGAAAATCAACAAATACAATTAGCAGAATAAACATAATAATGTTAATATAAAATAATAAAGAACTGGTACAAATTTGAAAACATTCATCTCAAATCACTATTCCATGCCTCTGTAATTATTTGAAAAGCCGTGTATTAGTCATATGAATGTACGTTATCTCTTAAATGTCGCACTTATTTCTTATTTGCTACTGTCTTGTTTGAACCTTCACAGAAGCTTGCGTTATTATTGCGTTAAGTGAGATAAGAAATTATTTCAACCCGATTCAATATTTTGTGTCCAACGATTTACTTTTCCTCACAGACTCATGCATTGAGCTAAAAGTTAACATACGTTGCATTCACTATAACGTGATGGATGGTTGTCACGAAGATGACTCAGCAGATTGGACGTGTCGTGCCCTTTCGCAGCGCGTACGGTTTTAATGATAATGAAATGTGACCTGGTAATACTAACCGTCGAGGAATATTATCGCTGTTTATCGTGAAACCGGTAACCGTTTCAGCCCTAATGCATTGGATATTTAGCATTATTGCAGAAATGAGATGTTTACCTTAGTACTTGCATATACGTCAGTCAACTGTATCCAACCTAAACCTGTGTGCTTTTATCATTTGATTTACAGCATGTGATAACATTGTCTGGTGTGCTTTCTTGAACACTCACTTTCTTTATGTTTTGAAACCTGGTTTTGACACAGAGCATGTTAAAGCTTGCAGTGTTTTGCTGTCGGAGAACTCTGACTGTGACAGATTTACAGAAGGGCTTTAGTGGATGCACTCGAGCGAGATTTGAGAACTGGACAGCAGCATCGCTGTCTGCCACAATGCCGATTTGCCATCACATCATGCAGATCTATATTTGGAAAGCGAGCAAAACCGTGCTGCGTTTCTCAAGCGGAGTTCAAGGCTCTCGTTTCGCTCTTGCCTGTACACAGAGTGGCGGAAAAAGGGCCCTAAAGCACACAGCTTGTGAGGAGGCGACTGGTGTTTTTTTCTGCCTTGCACCTCAGATCTATTTATGAAATAAACCTTTGGTCTCCAACATCTCTGCCGTCGGCAATATTTATCAAGTGTTCCTGGTCACTGTGGAAAACAGAAAAAGGAGAAATATAAAGCTAATATTAACAGACTTTATATAGATTATTTTTTTTAGCATTTCTTTTAGAAACGACATAAGAATCAAATGAAACTAGATAGAGATCGAATCATCAAAAAAATTCCTGAATGCATATATATATATATATATATACGTACAGTTATTTGCACAGTTCATGGTAGTGAGTCGGCAGGGAGAAAGAATGGTCTGTAGCTCCAAGCGCCTGGTGTAACATGATTCAAAGCTGTTATATACAGCTGTCATACAGTCTTACAAACTATGCAAAGGCCTTTAAACAACATAACCATCTGAGACGTTTAGCTAGCCGGCTTATCCAATTCACTCCCCACGTCCTGGTACTTTAAAAAAATGCATACAAAATGAACTGTCCTTTTTTGTTCTTAGTTGGTTAGCATCACTGATGCATGATGTGCGACTGAAAACCTGATTATGCTACGATTCTGAACTGAACCATGCACACATACAGGTTCATAACATCATGAGTCATTTGGGTATTTGTGTAAGGAAGGCTGCACAAGAAGGACTGTCATAACAATAACAATGTAATTATTACATAGAGCAGGCGTTCTCAAACATTTTGAAGCCTGGGACACATTTAACTGTACAATAATAATAATAATAATAAAAATAACATAAAAATTCCATAGGTCTGTGCAGTATAGATGTTTCATAAACATATTCTAACTAGTTAAGTTTAGTTTTGTCTGTTTATTAGAGCTTTTTATTCTACCGACAGAACACATTAGGTCAAACTTGACACTACTAGTAGTCAGACTATGCTAGTCAGGCTATGCTATATGAACACCACTTTGAGAACCATTGCTTTAGAAGCACCAGATCCGGCACAGATGAAGCCACCCCGCTTTACACTCCACTGTCCACTGTATTCAGTCTGATTGTCTTACACATCCAGTCAGATATACAGGTAAGCCATTAGTCATCAGACTAATCTGCATGCCTGTTTAGGCAGTCTACTCTGGTATGCAGGTTTTCTGGTGTTACTGGGTATTCTGTTCTTATTGAGCTCAGATTAGTTTAAAAAGCCTTTCTCTTGTACACATTGAGTTTTTGAAGGTTAGCCTCGAAAGAAGAAAAAAAAAGCTGTCCTGGGAAACTTGCTTTCTTTACTGAGAACCGTTCCCACAATAAGTGTGCTACGTGTTCATTTCTAGAAGCGCACGTGGAAGATAAATGAGGATAAACGTTATCTATGACTGCGCATTTAAGATAGGCAGTTGATCAATAAGCCCACTTAGACCACTTTTACTGAGGGGCACTGTGAGATGTTGCAGAAGCTACAGATTTTATGACACTTTTGCATGTTATGTTA
Organism: Stegophilus panzeri; assembly: GCA_024331685.1. Taxonomy (NCBI): domain Eukaryota; kingdom Metazoa; phylum Chordata; class Actinopteri; order Siluriformes; family Trichomycteridae; genus Stegophilus; species Stegophilus panzeri. The sequence continues at coordinate 4,550,763 of JANDJT010000217.1, read as the reverse complement.
CGCTTTCGAATGTAATTAGGTGGTGAATCACGTGAAAACATCACCGAGATAAGAAGCTACGCTAATACGATTCAGCACGTGTCGTCCAAATCAGTCGTTGGGGTTCAGGGACCACCGGGGGATCTGTCAAGCATAGCCTGTAGGTCACTGGTTTTATTTTCTTGTTATAGTGGTGTTAAATACAACCCACCATTGTACACATTATTGTTCACATTTAAATAGCAAGTCTAATATTTGAATAGTTGGATTGTGTTGTTAGAAGAAATCTTACTGAGGAGGTTATGTATTTTCCTCTTGCTTATATGAAGTTGAGAATGCTTGCTCTAGAACATCTACTTTCTGCAGTTAAAAGGACGCGCCATCAGTTTTTCCCTTTAATTGTATTACTGCATGAAGTATTGCTTCAGCAGTTCTCATGATTATGCATTTCTTCATATAGACGCACCCAGCGTGGATTTCACAGCTCGAGACCAGTTGTTCACAGTGGAGAGTGCAATTCTAGCTGCTGTTGACTTGCTCTGGTTTTTTTTTTTCTTCAAAAGGCTATATTTGCCTTGGCTGCTGGGAGATCTGTCAATGCTGTCATGTCCATGGCCTTTAGTGTTGCTGATGGTATGCTATTGTTCCAAGCGTGAAAGCCTTTGCCATGCCGTTAAGCACCAAGCTCATGGCCAAAGGCAAATGTTCTCCTCATGTTGTTCATTAAAGTGAGATTGGGAGGGTATATTTATCTGGCCAGCATTAGCAAATGTGTGGGATGTCAGAGGGAGGGATGGGACATTGTGGGTAATGTATTTCCTTCTTCTGCTCCATCAGAAGACGGTTACAGGAATAATGTTCTTTAAATACAACAAAGTCTCAAGAGATCCTAGGGATTTCAATAATTGATGTCTGACTCATGAACACAATGTTTTCTCCAAGGAGCAGCTGTTGCATCTTGTGCCTGATGTCATGTCTTATTCACAAAACATTCAGCTTTGTTTTCAGATTCTGGCATTGAATTAAAACGTAGCTTTTAATCTGTTAATAGCAAGGAGTTAACATATGAACTGCGGTGCTCCTCGTAGATTTCCCAGCGTCATTTCTTATTAAACAAAACATTTGGCTGTTTGACAAAGCACATCTCTAGGACTCGTATGATTTATGACATATTGCAATATCCACTAGTAGTAAGTATAGGTGTTGTTGGACTTAAAAATCCAAATCATTCTTGAAACCATGAAAGTGTTTTGCCGTTCATCAGAGAGTATTTGTGTTACAGTTTCTCAGTTCATTAGTATGACTGACCCCCGTTACTACTTTCAAAATGACGGACTGAAAAGCTTTATAGGCCACTGTATTGATGTGAGCAATTTTCTTTTTGCTCCAGTAGATGCAAACCTACAGCACCGCCCTGTGGCTAGCCGCCAGTATTACATTCTTCCTCATGGCACAGTGGAGAGGCGATCGTCTGGGTTGGCTGTTAATCTGGAGTCTCCACGCTTCCACCCGCACACCAAGGGCAAGAACATCCGTCTGGATGCGCAGCTGCGACGCGCCACGCGCAAGAACAGCTTCTGCCATGGCCTGACGTTCAGCCAGCGGCCTATCCGTCTCTACGAGCAGGTACGCTTGCGCTTGTCGGGTGTGCACTCAGGCTGGAGCGGTGCACTACGCTTTGGCTTCACCAGCCTAGACCCGAGCGAGCTTGCCTCATCTGACATCCCCAAATACGCCTGTCCGGACCTGGTGGCACGGCCTGGCTACTGGGCCAAGGCTCTGCCCGAGAGACTGGCGGCGAGGGACAACGTGCTGGCTTTCTGGGCCGACCGGCATGGCCGTGTCTTCTACACAGTAAACGATGGCGAGCCTGTACTGTTCCACTGCGGCCTGAGTGCTGCGCGTCCACTCTGGGCCATCATAGACATCTACGGCATCACACAGGAAGTCACACTGCTTGGTGAGTTACTTATTTTCATCACACACGAAGTATAATAATTATACATCTGCTTACAGCATTTTGAAAAAATAGTAACATTAAATCATATTGGAATGGGAAATGGTCTGCTTAGGCAACATGCTAACTGTAGAAATATTGTTTTTTCTTTCTAATTTGCTATTTAAAAAGCCGGTTATCTGTAGCATGGGATAGACCATCACAAGAAATGACGTTTTTTTGTGATATTATTTACTACCTACACCATTATTTACTACCTTTTACATTATTGGTAAAAACTATTTTGCTTTTGTCATTCATGGATGTGCCCCGAGTTCCCTGGGATAGGCTCCAGGCTCCCTGCGACCCTGTGTAGGATATCCAGTACAGAAAATGGATTGATAGATGGACGATAGATGGATGGGTTCATGGATGAAATAGTATCTTGAGAGACACAGTATTTTATAAGAGTTTGTGCAGTCCAGAAATCACCTACTCTACAGCTCCTTATCATTAAACTGCACTGAATTATGAAAAATCCTGAGGTCTAATCTAATCCAATGGGTCCAATTTCTGCCTCACGTACTTGTTGAGGTTAATAATTGCTGAACAATTTCTAATTTCTGTTCATTTAAAAAGACTCTCTTTATCGTGGTAATTCTGGTCCCTGCAGCACGGCAGTTTGAGTAGCTGCATTTTTAAGAAATTATTCTCCACCGATAAGACTCTTCACTGAGACTAAACTGCTTTAAAGGGGCCCCTGAGGAGGGCAGAAAGCCAGGGGAGCAGACGTCATGATGACAGAGGTGCCGATGGTCACTATCACACCTTGACAGACGGATGGCTTTAGTGTGTGTGTGTGTGTGTGTGTGTGTGTGTGTGTGTGTGTGTGTGTGTGTGTGTGTGTGTGGTAGCGAGCTGGATCATATCCTGCACCAAAGCAAAATACACACACCGTGTAGGAGGCCAAGCAGCACTCTTTCATTCTCCTCTCCACTCTGCTACATTATTTATCTTCTGTCCGTCGGTTGGCGTGGCCATATTTGGTAAGAGTAGCTGTGTATCCCTGGAGAGAGAGCGTCCATGGGACTGATATTCTGGGAGGCCGCAAGTCTGCCAACTGAGCAAAACCAGACCCATGCAAATGTTGTGTCTAACTTGTCAGTCAAGGCCTGCACCTTGATCTGCTTGTCTGATTTATTTCACTGGGAAATTAAAGGAGCTGTTTGCAATTTTTAGAGCCCTCTGTTGACTGCAAGATGAATTACAGTTGTAATAAAACCAAAGGTTCTCTGGGGGAATATATGATGTTATTATAGCCTAGAAAGACTATTTGTGTTTTTATTTTTTTATTGAAGACTTCACATGGAGGGTTCTTATTTGAGCAGAGTAATGATGAGCTCCTATTTAAAGTGTAACACCTGACCTAATGATTCTCTCCATTCTTCCAGAAAGCACATTTGCTGACAGTACAAGCTGCCTGAGCGTGACGCGTCTCAGTGCCTACCTTCCTCCAAGCAACCATGACTCAGCCAACTATAGCAACAACCAGTTAGAGAGCAACCAGGCTGCCAAGATGGCTGCCTTGCACCTCAGCAGCTCAACACAGCTGAGCCCTTGCTGCTCCTCCACTTCGTCCTCATCCCCTTTCGGTGTCCAAAGGTTATCCCGTGGCCTTCCCTCCACCCTTGATGCTGACCTGCGCTTTCACCCGGTGCGTGGCGCCGATGTGCTCCTGTCCAGCGACCGTGCTATGACTTGTGTCCACTCCCCAGACGGCATTCGAACTTTGGTGTTCAGTGACAGGCCCATGAGGCTAGGTGAGACTCTGTTTGTGGAGGTGAGTCACATGGGCCCACCTTGCCTTGGCATGCTCCTTTTTGGCATGACTTCGTGCGACCCAGGCACATTGCATGCTGCAGAGTTGCCTGCTGAGCCTGACGCTCTCCTCGATCGTAAGGAGTACTGGGTGGTGCACCGTGGGCTCCCTGCTCCTGCACCTGGCGACGTGCTCAGCTTCATGCTTCTGCCTGACGGAGAAGTGCATCATGGGATTAACGGGGTAGCACGCGGACGTTTGCTGTGTGTCGACTCCTCTCAGGCTCTGTGGACCTTCTTCGCTCTGCGTGGGGCCATCAACCGACTCAGGATATTAGGCAAGTGTCAGCGTGAGGTGATATGAAATAATTGTTAGCTTTTATTGCCCATTTTTGAAGCAATTTAGTTTATGGATTTTAAATATCACCTTATATATATATATATATATATATATATATATATA
>JANDJT010000217.1:4528792-4541789 GCA_024331685.1 Stegophilus panzeri | reverse complement strand
ATAATAAATAGTTTATGCATTATTACACATAGATGAATAGACATAGACATTGTTTATACCAGGCTCCAACAGTTTAAGAGTCTGATGGCTTGCGGAAAGAAACTACACAGTCACAGTCTGGATGTTTTGGCCCTGATGCTTCGATACCTTTTTCCAGACCGTAGGAGGGTACAAAGAGTATTTGATGGGTGTGTGCATGTGTGAAGTTTTTGAATTGTTAAAAAAAACCCAAAGCTTTCAGTGGAAACCCATATGGACACAAGAAGAACATGCAAAGCTGGAACAGAAGAGACCTAATTCCCCCCACCTGGGGATTAAACCCTGAACCTTCTTGCTGTGAGATGTTAGTGCAGTTCATGATGTCTATTATTTAACATTTTTATCCTTCAATACAAATAAAAGCAACATGTATACAGTATAAAATCACTTAACCAGTCCTAACCATACCAAGATACAGCATCAACATGTTTTTGTTATGTAATAGTTGTAACAGACTTATAGTATAGACCAGGGTTGGGTAGGTATTTTCTTCATTGGGCCAAATGAAAAATAGAAAATATTGTGAAGGGCCAGACTAAAAAGCTCAAATTCAATTTTGCATCATATTAATTATATATTTTAATAAAAATTATAAATAGCATTGATTTAAACAGGCAGGTAGGACTATATAGGTATATATGTTATGATGCTTTCTGCAAACTTAACACATGGCTTCACCTCCAACTTGAGTGGATTATTATTCAGCAATTTATTATTTTGTTTACCTTTTTTTACCATGAGTGAACATCTTGGAGGGCTAAAATCACCTCGTGACCAGCTTGTATAGATTCAGTCATGCATGTGTATCTATTTGTGTATTGCATCATGATGCACATGGATAAAAACAATTTAAAATGAAAGCAGTGCAGCTTTAGTCCATATGCATGAAGTGAAATTAAAAATATGAATGTTTTGTAATTTCCAGTTAGCTTTACGAGGGCTGGAGTCAACAAAAGGTGCGGATGTGGCCCGTGGTCCATGCAATGTCCAAGTCTGGTGTAGAACTTTACACTTGTCTAAGGAGTTAAAAAGATATGGATGGATAGATGGGTGAGTGGATGAATGACCATACAAAACATATTTGATAGAGATATACAGAATATGACTTTTATCAGAGGGACACTGAGAGGCTTGTTTAAGCAATGAAACTAACAGATGTAAACAGATAATAAAAATTTATAATTATTTTGGTTTGATATTTTAAAAGTAAATATGTGTTTCCAATTGTGTAAAACGGATCAAATAAATCAATCCGTATGTATAGTGAACGATGAGAGGACATTTATTGCACTTACCTGAGTAAACTAGATCTGTAGATAGACAGCAACTGAAAGCATTTCTGTATAAATAAGGACTGCATTTTAGGGAAATACAGAACACTAATGTTCTTTTTGTAAGGTTCAGATCATTATTATGGCTATATGATTATGTGAATGGTATATAACTGGTAAATGCATTATTTTACTGAGGAAACCCTCCCGCATAATCTCTAGGTGTGTAGAGGTGTAGAGTTTCAACCACAGAGCACACAAAACACTGTTCAATGTAGGCCAGACTTTGACTTTTCAGAAGTCAAAACAAGCATATTAGCCCCTTTAGAAACTAATAAACTTGCCACAAGCACTCTTATGGAAGGATTATTTAAAGGTTTGTTGGATAAATAGGGTTTTTTTTTTTGTTGTTTAGCTTCCTAAGCTTCACTCGGTTGTAGGGTTATAAAGTGCAGGTCAAAATGGTCATGAACATATTTTTTAAATCTCATTTTCTACATTTGGACAGCATTAAATACCACATAGTTGCATTTGCTGAAGATATGCTTATTGTATGTGTTATTGTCACCAAATTACATCATCTAAAACAGGAGTGTCTTGCTCCTACAGATAACTGCCTCTAGAGTTCCCCTTAATTTGTCGCTCCTGATGCAGCTCATCAGGGTTTGTTAAATTAGGGCTTGAACCAGACTAAAATTGATTAAATGAACACTATTACACTGCCCCTATTTGCTATACTAAAAAAAGTGCCTAATTTTGTTTTAGAGCTCTCATACAATAGGCTTACATGCATCCAAGGTCAAAACACACTCATTTTCTCATCATTTACATTGCAGCATCACTTCTTATTCTCAGTGTCAAACGATTCAGTCAAGGATCCATTCACTCTAAACTCCTCCTTTCAGAAAGCCTACTCTGCTCTGACTGGTCTACAGCTTACACCATGTGTCGGAAATGAGACACGCATTACCATATTTGAATTTCAGCTCAGTGATAACGTCAGTTTTACCTTATCGATTTGAGGCCGAGTATGATATTGACGCATCGGAAGATCAACCCGGACCACCATCGCAAGCACGACGAGAACTGGACGTTTCTCAGCGGTAAGTTTGTATGTAGTTCGACTTAGGTTGAAGATGAGATGTTCTTGCTTTTGCAGCACAGAAAAACGACGTCTTCTAAACATGGTGACAACAGGAACCCAACTTTTTCCACTACTGTGCAACTGTAGTGTTTGAGGGCGGGTCAAAGTACATGTTCACAAGCAGCCAGTGAACACCAGAGGCAGGGGTTCTTGCTACAAACCTACATAGGTTAGTACAGGAAGTAAGTCTGGAACCACTGACGACTCGTTTCAGGTGTTCAGAATCGGTTCTTTGTTTTGGGAGACAAGAACTCCATTTGTCATGTGCTTCTTTTTTTTTTTTTTTTTTTTTTACCATTCACTAACAGCTATATAAACACACTGCATGAAAAGGTAATTAACATCTGAAAAAAGCACAATAGGGGCACTTTATTTAAACACTTAATACTGTTCTCAGGAAAGTGTTGATGTGCACAATGCTTAATGTAGGTCATTTACACTGTTTGGATAAAGTGTCATTTTTAATTAAGAATTCTAGATCCACCTGTACCTGACAAATCAGTAGCAAATAAGGTTTTGTTTGCTTGTGATAGTTATACCCTTGCACAGAAAATGTTATTAAATTTATGCACTAAATACACATAGTTGTATGTGAATTTGCTGCTTAATGAGCATGGACGTCAATGGCTCAGTACCATTACAGACAGCACAGAACTCGAGGCACTTGATCTGGCAGAAATCTTCACTTTAATAAAGAATTTAGAATTGAAACCCAAAATACACAGGGAAATCAAAAGCTTGTTTAAAATAAAAATACATTTCATATTAAAGACAGTCTTTTCACAGATAATCAGGACATGAATTATAATTCCAGTTCACACATTTTGACACAGCTGAAGCGGTGATGTGTTTCAACATTCCCCTTTTTTGACTATGAAAGTGTTGAGCTGATGCAGCCTGTAGGAAGAAAAAATAAAAAGAATAAAATGCCAGTCTTAAACTTGCTGCACTGCAATCATGAAATATGCTCATATACAATATGTCCTGTACTACATTAAAAGAAAGGATACTCAAGTCACATTAGAGGTTGGGGGGAGAGAGGGAAAAAACACCCCTCAGGGACCCCCAGAAAGGCCACATTTTTGTTCCACTCCCAACACACCCTGGCCAGGTAATTGAGACCTGTAGAACCCTTGATTACCCAAAGTTCAGGTGTATCAAGAACTGGGACAGAACAAAAACCAGGTCTAACTGGTTGTCCCCGTGGATTCAAAGGAGAACTGGGCTAGTTAATGAATCCAAGAAGTGAGATTGAGAGATTGCAACTTAAAAAGATACCCCCCAATCAGGTTCCCAACCCTGGTCATGGATTACTCTCAGTCCTTCACGTTAGCGTTCTACTGTCCTGTTCCCAGCAAACCTGATAGAAACTAAATCAGCTCTTTAAGAGCCCGAGTTGAGGTGTGTGTATACAGCAGTGAAACGCTAAATTGTACAGAAGAGGGTTGGGAACCTGTGCAGTAGAGACTTACCTATTGTCAAAACAGAGCATGCACTCGTTTCCATAGGTCTTCCCATCGGACCCGCACACAGGGTTAAAATCGCGCGTGCATATTGGGAAGACATATCTTCCGCAAGCAGGCTGTCAAAACAAACAAACACTCATTACCAAACACTGAAACCTACCCCCAAACAGAAGAGACAAAGTGCATATCCACCCACCTCTGCTGATTTACCCTGGTCTGGAAGAACAGCTGCTGTAGTCAAAGCTAGAGGGAAAACAGTGCAAATTCAGTTCTTTAAGCCTATAAACTACATACATAAAGTACATGCATATTTTTTGTTGATGTTTGTGAGCATAATGAGACTTTTCTTTTGAGAAGATGATTCTTGGAAAGCCTAAACTTAAACCAAGTTAGTGCAGTTAATACTAAATAGCATCCCAAAGTGATAGGCTACTTTTGCATGTACATTCTCTTATTAAAAATCAACCTTTTTTTTTTTTTTAGACTACATACAATTACAAATACTCCTGTAGACATATTATGGTATACTACTTATTATTGGAAATACCCTACAAAAATGAATCAATAAAAAAAAAAAAATAAGCTAACTTCACCGGTCTTGCTCTTACCAGGACCTTTACATTTTACACAAGCACTAGGAGACTCACCAGCCAAAGAGAGAGTGACCAAAACGATCCGCACAAACATGATGAAGTGATTCAGACGCTGGGAAAAGGCTGGAATGAGGGTAAGGTCCGTGCGCGCGCCCCTTTATCACTCTGTCGACAGGCGGCGCTCGAGCTTTGAGCTTTCTCAAAGATCATTAACGAGTTGTTTACAAAGTATAGGCTGTCGAAAAGAAGAGAGTTAAAAAGGAAAGAAACGGGTTTCTCGTCATTTGAGAAGGTGTCCCCACCTCAGATGAGTGCATCAGAGACAGGGTACATCAGGCACAGAAAACAGAACAAACCCCCACTTTAAAGGGTAATTCCAGTGCTAGAAGAACAGGATAATGATGGGAAAGCTGAAGACACGCGCGTCAGCGAGTGATTCAGAGCACTTGGCTCAGGTCACTCAAGAACCGACTCCCAAACGACTCATTATAGGCCCAATATTTATTTATTAAAAAAAAAAAAAAAAAGCCAAAAGTTGCTGGTCTTTGAATGTGATAAAATCTTACACTAGCACCATAACGTTCCATTGTACTCGTTATTCCAAAATTTATTTATTTAAAAAAACACAAGATCTGTTTAAGTAAATGTTAAAACAGCACGGTGCTACATATTTGCATTGAGAAATACATTAAACCAGCCAAGATTCATATTATGGGTTCAATGCTATCTGCATTTATCCAGACAGTGTTTTCCTCAATAATTCTCTAGATTACAGCAATGAACATTACAGAATAGCGAACACTTAATGGCATCACTGGATAAATCTTTTTTTTTTTTTTAAATAAATAAAATAACGCTCTGTAACAGAAGTAATCGTGTCAGTTTCAACTGACGAGAAAGGCTTGAGAATGTAGAGCTTTGTACATTATTTGAAAAAATACTGAACTTCATGGTGATCATGGATCTCGCCATCTCATTATTTTCCACAGTATGACTCATTGCATTTTACACCTTACACATCTTGCTCATGTGTTTGTTCTCCACAGCTGTTCTACTCAACCAGTAGAGATTAGGCCGATTCTTCTATAGTTGTTGACATACACAATGTGCGAGAGGGATTTACACTGGGTGTTTGGATATAAAATGTCATTTAAAAACTATGCCACATTTACCTGTCAAATTAGTAGGAATAAACTTTTTGCTTGTGATATTTATACCCTTGCACAAAGTGTTATTAATTTTGTGCACTAAATGCACAGTTGTATATGAAGCTGCTGCTTAATGAGCATGGAGGTCGATGGCTCAGTATTATTACAAGACAACACATTTTTATGTGCCTGATCTGGCAGAAATCGTCACTTCTTTAATATAGGATTAAAAACCCAAAATACATAAGGAAACGTGACATCTAAAACAGTTTTTAAAAAAAAAAAAAAAAAAAAAAAAAAAAAGTTCCATAGTAAAAACTGTCTTTTCACTGATTATAATCAGGACATTCATTATAATTCCAGTTCACACATACACAACAGCTGTTTCAACAGCTCCCTTTGTTGACTATGTAAGTGTTGAGGTGATGTTGCCTGTAGAGAGAGGAGGAGAGGGGAAAAATAAATAAATAAATAAATAAATAAATAAATAAATAAAATCAGTGCAGGGCTTAAAATTTACCACACCACAATCATGAGATTTGTGTATCCACGCTTATAATAGCAAGTTATTTCACATATGTTTACATGTAGTCGACAAGACACAATAACTGAGTTTACACAAATGAGCCAGTTCAAAAGTTTACATACGCTCTATTCTTAATAGTGTGTGTCGTTACCTGGATGATCAACCATGTTTTTGTGAGAGTTGGAAAACATAGTATGTAAACATCCGTTATGTGAAATAGCTTATTCAGGTCAGGACTACATAAACAAAACGCCATTTTTTAGGACCCCTCTTTATCATGATCATCATCATGATGCAGATTCCACAGTGTTTATGCAACCTTGACCTCAACTGTACGTACAGAACAGGGTTTGAAAACTGCAAACTTACATGTTGTCAAAGCAGAGCATGCATTCGTTTGGGTACGTCTTCCCATCGGACCCGCACACGGGGTCATACTCGCGCGTGCACATCGGAAGGACATAGCTTTCGCAAGCAGCCTGTCAAAACAGTCATTACATAACACAGAGAGCCAGCAGCACGCCAAACTGGCATGAGGACACTTAAATTTGCTTATCCACCCACCTCCACTGACTGTGCATCACTCGGAACAATAGATACTCTAGTAAAAGCTAGAGAGGGAAAGAGGAGAGGAAAGGGGGAGAAAAAAAAAAAAAAAAAAAAAAGTCAAATTCAGTTATTTAAGCACGTGCACAACAACGCCCAACCTATGTTAAAGTCTAGATGTGTACTATGCGCGCATTTACTACTACTACTACTACTACTACTACTACTACAACTACATACCCTCCAACAAATATAGGCAATATGTACATGCTACTTTTATCTGTACATCCCCTTACTATATTAAACTCCTTTCAGGCTATACAATGCCACAAACTACTGTGGACAGGTTACCTAGAATATGACTTTGGAATTGGAAATATCCAAATAAACAGGGGGGAACGACACATGAGCCCATATCACCGGTCTTACAGAGCCCTTTATGTTATATACAAGAGCCAAAAGACTCACCAGCCACGGACAGAAGGAAAAGGAAGAGTCGCACAAATTTCAGGAACTGACTCAGACTCTGAGACGAGGCTGGAATGACCCTCAGATCCGCGCACACATCCATTTCTCACACTACCTCTTATTATTTCTCCTCAGATGAGAGTATTCTCAAAGTTGTGCCAAAACCACAAAAAAACAACGTTATAATAAACCGTTTGGGATGAAAGACTGCAGTCTCTGAAATGTCCCATGTCCTACTCATTTGAGTGTTTTCCCTTATCCCAACACACCTGGTTCAATTAATCAGCTAATTAACAGCCCTTCCTGAGTTAAAGTGGGTGTGTTTGTTGGGCATGGAGAAATCTAAAATGTGCAGGACAGTGGGTTCTTTCAGACAAGAATAATCCTCAGAATGTAGGCCCCTAAGAACATGTGAGGAAAAATATGACAGACCCTATTATTAATTACTTTAATCATGTCACTTTAGAATAATTTAGGAAGTCCTTCACAAATGTCTTCTTCAATATGTTATTTTTCACCCAAACTGGCCAGCTGGAGATTAAACAGTCTTCAACTGTACAGTTTTGGTGACTCTGTGCACATGATTGCCTCCAATTCTTGTTCTTAGATTTACTTTTATGGTATTTGGCAGACACCCTTATCCAGAGCAACTTACAATAATATTTTTTTTATTTTATTTTTTATATGACTGAGCAGTTAAGGACCTTACTTAAGGGCCCAGCAATGGCAGCTTGGCAGTCTTGGCTTTGAACTCGCCTTATTACCTTCCAATCACAGAGATCAGAAGGCCAACATCCTACACACTGAGCTACCACTTGTTCCTGGCTGACAGGAGTCAGGACTGTAAGTGGTCTTCTGTTGTTGTAGCTCATTCACTTGTTCAAGGTTTGATGTAGTGTGCGTTCTGAGATGCGCTTCTGCTCAGCACAGTGTTTATTTGAGTTACTGTAGACTTCCTGTCAGCTCAGACCAGTCTGGTCATTCTCCTCTGATCTCTCTCATCAAATCAACAAGGTGTTTCAACCTGTAAACCCTCTGCTCACAGGATGTTTTCTGTTTTTTTGCACCATTCTGTGTAAACTCTAGAGACTTTTGTTTGTGTGTGAAAATCCCAGGAGGTCAGGCATTTCTGAAATACTCAAACCAGCCCCTCTGGTACCAACAACCACGCCACAATCAATGTCAGAGAGATCACCAATTTTCTCCATTCTGATGTTTGATTAACTGAAGCTCTTAATCTGTATCTACATGATTTTATGCATTGCGCAGCTGCCTCACGATTGACTGACTAGATAACTGCATGAATGCACAGGTGTACAGGCATTCCTAATAAAATGCTTGGCGAGTGTATGAAGTAACCATGCTTTAGTATTTGCAGATTTTTTATTTTTATTTTTACTAAAAATGTTTTTTATGACAAAAATTTGTATGGTGGAGACTCCACATAAACAGACCGAAAAGCATGTGGAATCACCAATATGTCGAAGCATTCTGTAAGGAGATGTTTATTTAGCATTTATGGAAGCAGTCTCCAGTGTCAGTGCTTTGTTACAGTTAAAGTTAAGGCTGTCTTTAAGTTATAAAAATTGAAAGTCTTAAGAACGGAGGGCTTTGTTGTTTTTTGTTTTGTTTATTTGTAACATGAAAGTTGCATTTTTATTTATTTTTTTGTCTTGTTATCTTGAAGAGTGAGGAAAAAACACAACATGTAATTATATAAGAGTACATGTATGTAACATAATAATAATAATAATAATAATAATAATAATAATAAATGGATATTCTTGGGGGCGTTATTGTTTGGTGGATCAACTTTATTCCTTACAGTTCACATTCTTGTCTTTTCCATATTAAGATAAATGTTGGTTCTGTGAGTAGATTCTTATACAGGTCTTTATTTCATATGATGTAAGATTAAAAAAAAAAAAAAAATCACATCCACCTTACTGACTGCAGCTAAAGACAAGAAATGCTAAATTGAGCATTACCTAATTAACATAAGATTAGGAAGAATATTTATTTGCATATTAAATTTGACAGTTGGGACTTGCCAGATTTTACATTTAAAAAATATTACCACAATGTGTCATAGGCATACAAAATAAAAACATAAAACTTTCCACTGCATTATTGTATATTTTAAGGAACTGAAGAAAGATACAATATCATTATGAAAGGATTGTGTGTGTGTGTGTGTGTGTGTGTGTGTGTGTGTGTGTGTGTGAGAGAGAGAGTGAGAGAGAGAGTTGGTTAGTGAGTTAGTTAGTTTCTGGCAGCAGGGAGTTCCCTTTTATTTTGAAGGACGCCATTTTTGTTTAGTCGCGGCTGCTGGTTTCCTGTTTCACGCTTCCGGTGACAAATCGAAGCAGGAACAGACGCTGTATCCAGCCTTTATTTCCTATATCCTGAAAGAAATATTTAGTGTTTTGTGTTTTGTCTTGTGAAATCATGACTCTGTTATAAGTCTGGCTCTTCTACACGGTAAGCAGTGCTTGCAGCAAATGCCAAATGACTACAAAATTATAGCTCTTGTGGTTTTGTGAGTAAACAAAAACAAAAACATCCATCCACACTGATCCTTCTGTAATTGTTCCTTTTGTTGTTGGTTCTGACACTGGATACTTTTAAGATCTTTTAAGTACTGTTAACATGAAAATTAATATTTATGCTTTAGCTGGACATCCTGTGTCCTGCAGCTTGTGTTTCTTTATATTAGTTTTTACTAAATGCTTTCTTCTCGAAATGCCGTAGTCCATATCAGACCAGGACTCATGTTTACTGTTTTAATGTTAAAGGAGTAGTTTGGTAGTTTTTACAGTTGTATGCTATGAGAAACAATCCAACCCTCTATTAGAGCTACTAGTTTCTGACCAATCATTGTTTAATTGTAGAGTTGAGATGTATGAATTTCTTTTTTCCCCTTCTTCGTCTCTGGCCAAATCGATTTGGACAGGACAATATTTGGTACATTTAACATAACATCACTGTTGCCAAACTACAACAAAAAAACAACAATCAAAGAAAGCAATATGACTTCTTTCCTGTTCACTCAGGGCACGGCCGAAATGACGTCTAGTTTGAATGTCCATTTATATACACAGATTTCGTGTAGTTAGTTTATGTTTCGTAATGACGATTAATACTACCAAACATTTTTTTTTCTACTGATAAAAGGAATAAAGTGGCTGTACTATAATTGAGATAATAATGATCTACACTGTGTATTGTAAAAAGGTAGGCAAGCCATATTTTTATTAATGTTTACACATTTTTTTATTTACACGTGAGCACATTGAAACGCCAAGACTGAATAATATGGCAAATAACGTGCAGAGTTCATGACTTGTGTAGAAAAACAAAAGCTCCGAGGAAGGACCACTCAGTCAGTACTATATGTTTTTGTAGTACAGGTGGTTTATATATATTATATATTTCTGAATCTACCATTGGTAGTGTTTAAGGCAGTGGTCACCAACCCTCTTCCTTGAGATCTAATTACCTAAAATCGAGCACACCTGTTTTAGTTGATCAAGAACTTCTTAAGGCAATGATTAGTTGATTAGGTGGGAATGATTATGGTTGGAGCTAAAGTCTTCAGGAAGGTAGATCTCCAGGAACAGGGTTGGTGAGCACTGGTTTAAGGATTAGTAATTAGGTAGTTAAATAAGGAAACTAGCCATGTTTATTATACGGTGATATTGTCGATGACCATTTTTCAAAAGTTTGTGATTACATGTCATGATAGACGTACTGTAGTGATGAGAATTGCTCAGTAAACATATGATTTGTTATGTGCTCAGTACTAGAAGGTGACAGTGAATATTTGATAGACATGTATATAGTTCAAATCTTAGATTCTGCACTCTTCACTAGCTTAAGTGAGGTTTTGTGAGGTTAATTGACCATTGCAGCTCATAGTCATGTCAGCTGCATCAAAATGAGCCTACTGAATGTATTGTCTGTTGCAGGTTCTGCTCCTTGGGGTACTTGCAGAGGTTTCTGCACGAAAGGGTGCTGTCGGATTTCTGTGTCCCTCTGCATTTGTGCTTAGACTGTTACAGAATGTCGCAGGTTGGAAAAACTTTGACATGAACTTGGTAGGTTCAGAAGAACATCTGCTCGCAATTGTATTACTGGTGTGAGAGTTCTCGCAGGCTTATGTTTAACTGTCCCTGCCTTTATTTAGATAATATCCTTCCAGGTTCCTGTGTGAAAGAGCTCACAGCAGAGGTTCTTACCAACTTGGTAGAACAGGATGGATCAAGAAATGCGGGATAAGTTGTCCGAGTTGGTGGAGGAGTTGACTACCTCTGGAGAACCACAATTGAATCAAGCAAAAATGAAAGAAGTGAAGAAGATTTGCAAGTATGAAAGTTTTTCCTGGCTGACTTGCATGCGCTGTTACTGGTTTGATGAACATTGGGTTTACTGAACAAATCCAGTTTTCGTACCAAGTTTATCTGATGCCTAGTGTATATGCGATGCCATTTCTTAAACGTTGTCCTTAATTATCGTTCCTCTGTACAGGCTTTCCAATGACTACATCGATCACTTCTATCACCTCGTCATGACCCAGCTAAATCAGGATCACGCTGAGGTTCGCTTCTCTGCCTTCCAAATGGCTGCTGAGCTTTTCAGCCGTTCTCATCACTTCAGAGCTCTCTTGGTCACTAACCTGCAGGAGTTCCTGGAGCTAACGGTAGAGATAGATGTTGAGCAGCCGTTGCCTCCCCCGAAAGAAGTAGCCAGGAAGCTGAAGACCCAAGCCATCCAGACTGTACAGGCCTGGCAGACCACGTACGGTGAAGCCTACAAGAAGCTGGCTTTGGGTTATCATTTTCTGAAGCAAGTTAAAAAGGTATATTATGTCTGATGCTTAAAAATAAATGTTGTGTTTACATACCCTAGATTCTTATTTAGCAGTCCCTCCAGGATTTCGCGATTTTGCGATCACAGTAAGTAAAGCAAAATCAAGGAAACTCCGCAATGTTCGAAGTAGCTTGCAATTTTTCAAAATTACGGCAGATTTTCTGCAGATTTGGGCGCATTCAACCAAAGCCCTCTTTGATTCACCTGTGTCAAACATGAGTACAGCTAAAAGGTCTCATTTACCAACAAACATCACTGCGAAAGACAGTGCAATTGCAATTTCGCCAATTCAAGTAGTTTTCCACGATAAAAACTCTGCAAATTGCATCGCAATCAAGCATTTTTGGCCGTAACAATTACAAAAGACTTCGAAGGATATTATACCATTCATAAATACAATATTCATGTTTGAATTTATGCATTTTTATGTGGGTACTACATAGTTTGTCTTTTTTAATGTTAAAAGGTTTCTTATTTTTCTTTAACTGTAAAAGAAACCTCGAGAAAAACCAAAGTGAAAAGGGAACCTAGCTTTTTCTACCCGACACCAGATAGTGAAGTGATAAATAATTACACTTCAGATGAAGAATAGTAAAGGCAAACAGTAAGTGTGAGCAAAGGATGTTCAGTATGAGCATATTGTGAATAAGAGTCCTGTGATAAGCACACGATAGTCTCTTAGTATACAGGTGAGATTATCCCCTGAAGCAAGGCAGAGACTTGCTTAGTATAAACTAATGTTGGGAGTGCAAATTTTTTGGTATATACATGGGACTAGAGATGCACCGATACAAAATTTCTCAGCCGATACCGATAACCGATTATTCAGAGTGATATCGGCCGATACCGTTAACCGATTATTCAGAGTGATATCGGCCGATACCGATAACCGATTATTCAGAGTGATATCGGCCGATACCGATAACC
>JANDJT010000217.1:4510636-4528692 GCA_024331685.1 Stegophilus panzeri | reverse complement strand
TCGATGTGTTTTCCCGCCCTCTTTTGATTGACAGGATATAATCGGCCCTGATCATCGGATGTTTTTAAACTATTGGCTGATAGCGTGAAAAATTGTCTTTATCGGCTGATACATCAGTGCATCTCTACAATGGACCAATCACAACAGCAGAAACTGAGTCAGAAAATGCAGAAAAGTGCAGTATCTCTATTAAATGTTTTTCTTCCATTACATACAGTTATGTGAAAATATAAGTACACCCCATGGAAATTGTTATATATATATATATTTTTTTTACATATTTGGACAAGCATTTGATCCTCTTTGAAACAGTGCCTATTAATAAAGTTGATACACTATGAAATGACACATAAAATTGACATTTTGTAGTACTCTTCACAATTTAAATGAACAAAAAAACAGATCAGTCACATGGGAAGTAAGTAAGTATACCCCTACATTTATCACACCTTTAAATCCATAAAATTAGAATCTGGTGTTGAAGATTGGGTTCCAGTGATTAGAACCTGTTTAGGGAGTGCAGGTGGAGCCTTTCTTATTTATACCCCTCTCATATCTAGTGTCTGGTGTTCCCTTTGTTATTGAGGTGTGTGGTGTCATCATGCCAAGATCTAAAGAGTTCTGTAAGGTTGAGTATGGCAAGGGATTTAAATCTCCAAATGATTTGAAATACATCATTCCACTGTAAGGAGAATAATCGTGAATAATAGTGGTGCAGATTTCAAAGGACTGCCAATTTGCAAATTCAGCCCGTTTGATTCAAAGAGAAGTTTTCAAGAACCCCAACATTTCATCACAGGTTCTGCTAGTAAGTCTTGCAACTGTTGGTGTCAAAGCACATGCTTCTACAATCAGAAAGAGATTGCACAAAAAAAAGCCTTTGCCTATATGCTAATTGACAAACTGTAGTCATGCAAAGACCAGGCCTTTTGGAATAATGTGCTCTGGACAGATGAATCAAAGATGGAGTTGTTTGGCCACAGTAACAGCAGACATGTTTAGTGCAGACCAAAGACAGCTTTTCAGGAGAAACACCTCATACCGACTGTGAAGCACGGTGGTGGAAATGTTATGGTTTGGGGTTGCTTCGCTGCCTCAGGGAATGGACAGCTTGCATTCATTGATTCAACTATGAATTCTGCATCATATCAAAGAGTGCCTGAAGATAATGTGAGGCCATCTGTCCAAAAGTTGAACCGAAATGGACCTTTCAACAGGATAATGATCCTAAGCACACTAACAAATCCACCAAGGAATGTCTCAAAAAGAAGAAATGAAGGGTTGTGTAATGACCTAGTCAAAGCCAGGATTTAAATCCTATTTAAATGTTGTGGGGGGGATTTGAAACAGGCAGTACATGCAAGAAAACCCTCAAGCATCTTGCAACTGAAAGAATATCGTATGGAAGAGTGGTCAAAAATTCCAGCAAGCCTGGTGGACGATTATCCAAAACACCTACAGGAAGTTATTTCTGCTAAAGGGGGCAATACTAGCTTCTGAGGCCAAGGGTGTACTTACTTTTTCCACAGAAGAATATCACATCTGTTGATCTTTCTGTTGAATAAATGATTGAAAACACTAATGTTCCTTGTGGTTTTGTTCAAATATATCAACTTTATTAATAGGCAATGTTTCAAAGATGATCAAATGTTTGCTTGTCCAAATATAAAAAAAAAAAAAAAAAGCCAACAATGTGAATGGAATGTACTTATTTTTTTCCACATGCCTGTATATTTTCACATCTCCTATTTTCTTATATGGTGGCAGGCAAATTTACTATACATGTGCCATTACCGCAGGTTGTTGTTATTTCATGTGTCCCTCCTCATTTTCTCCAGGTAGACTTTCAGGATGTTGAAGCAAGAACGCTGGCTGAGCGACGGAGACAGGAGGAAAAACAGCAAAGACTGGAGCGAATTTATAAGGGAAAGCTTGAAAAGGCCAAGCAAGAGATGGAAGGTAAACTAGTTTTTACAGTTTTGCTCGTATAGTTGTTCTCCAAGCAGAATTAACTTAAGTAATTATAAGATGAAAAACCTCAGTTTATTCATGCTGACTGAGTAGTCCCTGTGGCCTTGTTAACATTTTTCACACTATTCATAAAATGACTTTTCCCCTTAGAAATGGCTTCCGAAATTGAGGAATCTCTGACCGAGATGAACAACTGCATGACCTTGATCATGCCAGACACTTTCAATTTTTTTAGCCCAGAACTGACAGCGGTCAGTGAGAAGAGCACTAAAGTTAGCACTGAAGTTAGTCTCCAGGACACGGATGTCTGCGATGAACAGCCTTGCTGCAGCAAAGACCTTAACAAAGAGGGTGGAAGGATGGCAGGGGCAACTAAAGGTGACGAGGAAAAAGAGGACTCCAGTGCAGAGAGCGACATGGAGGAGGGTGTGGACGAGGATGTGTTTATCCGCAGCTCTGGGCTGATGTCCCACACCTATCGGCTAGATCTGAAGGTGTCCTCAGGTTGGTTGACTTTCCGTCTCTGATTGATTGTTTATTATGATTACTGCTTATGTTTTTATAAAGGTGTGACTGGCATAATACTGCTTTTAGATTTGAGGTCACAGCCCAGTCCAAACAACCAAAAAAAACCTATTTATTTGAAAGAGTTTTATAAATATATTAGGTATCCCACTGCACAAGGAAATATTCGTAAATCGTTCATAGGAGCATTTACAAGAAATGAGATATTCATGAAAATCCTGTTATTTCAGGAAAAAAGCTTGTATCCTATTCATGCTCCTTAGTGTGTGTGAATTTACGCATAAGAAGACTAATGTAAACCTTGATTGACAAGCTTGAAATCATATATATCACGATGAGTTACTGCACTTTTATATACAGATTACGCTGTCAAGTTTAAATAGCTAATGTATTTCAACTATGCACACAAATGTAATGAGTATTAGTCGATACTTATTAAAGGCATTAACTAAAGAAATATTAAATATGAAACAAGAAATTCAGTAAAGAATGCTGCTGGATAAAGGGAAGATCAGTTCAGTTTCCACTGCATGTTCTTTTAATGTTGTGCAACGCTTCATTAGAGCCAGAACTAAGTGACCGATCTGGTATGTCTCAAGCTGCAATGTGCCCTATACTCCTTAGTTCTGTGTCACTTATAGTGTACCTGCTCATTGGTGCATTCTGGCCGACAGTCCTCAACTGTTCACTTTGCTTTGAACTTTTCGAAATCCTGCGAAACGTTTTAGTCAGGTTTGGCTTACGCAAACATTTACACACAACTTTACTAAAAGACTGATAAAATGAGACCCAATATTAGTAAAATATTGAATTAATGAATTCTGTAGTCATGCAAAGACCAGGCCTTTTGGAATAATGTGCTCTCAACAGACGAATCAAAGATAGAGTTAGAGTAGATAGAGTAACAGCAGACATGTCTGGCACAGACCAAAGACAGCTTTTCAGGAGAAGCACCTCATACCATCTGTGAAGCACAGTGGTGGAAATGTTATGGTTTCGGGTTGCTTCGCTGCCTCAGGGACTGGACAGATGTTTTTTCTGAATATTGCTGATCAAAGACCAGTTGTTTTCCAGTTGTTTTGGATTGTTTACCTGAGTGCACAATAAAATATGTGGTTGTTGTTGTTTGGTACATTTCTATCGACACAGCTCTGGGCTTGGGTTAAAAAAAAAGTGTTGCGCTAAAATCATATACGGTCAGTATGTATTCTAATGATGTCCAACCCTATTGACAAATGGACCCTGTTGTCATATATAAGAAATGGTCTTGTTAAGAACAAATCCTTATTCACAGATGTGAATGTGAAAGAGACTGAGGAGAATGAAGCAGTAGTGAACACCATGAGAGATCTGCACAGACTCCTCAGTAGTAGATACCTCCCTGCCATCCAATCCTGGATTCAGGTAATCCTACATAGCCTTGATTTTTATTACCTAGAATCAAATAAACTCAGGAAGTCATACTAGTAGCATTTGTCTTTTATTTGAATGTCTCTTTACATAGAGTTACCAGATTAGCAGGTATACATCTCACTTTTTTTGGATAAATTTACCATATAGCACCCCTTTACTTTGTCCATCAATGGACACTGAGCACAACAGCACCACCGCTGAGCAGGTATTAATTGAATGCCGGGATATTCTCAGCGCAGCAGTAACATTAAAAACGGTAGAAGCATAGAGTGTGTGCATAGAGTGTTTCCACTGACAAGTTAGAGCGGGGTTGACCAACAAACAATTTGTTAAGAAACAAATGGGCTACAATCAGTAATCTATATCTACAAAATGCATCTACATGGTAGGTTTATAGGATAAACTGGCAGCTCTGTGTATAGTTGTATGCAAAAGTTTGGGCCAAATCACATATTTTGTGGATTTGTGAAATAAAAAGAAGTAAACACAACCTCTCCAGCAAGCCATTTTAAACAAGACTAGGCAAGCCTAGTTTTGCTGGACTACCATCGGCTGTATAGCATTGTCACACAAGTGTCAACAACGAGGCAGTCATTTATGTAGGGTCTAAAAGATACTGTATATCCTTCTTATTAGGAGTCACTGAGACACCTTTTAGAGTTTTGGGCAATGCCTTGTGTTTCAAACGAGGTGCCGTAGCACCGTTGGATAGCTAGCTAGTTTGTAGCTACAAATACAATCATGCCACGGTACATCCTCACACCCATTCATTTAAAGGGATAGTTCACCCAAAAATTTAAATTCTGTCATCAATTACTCACTCTCATGTCTTTCCAAACCCGTAATTCAATTCAATTCAGTTTTATTTGTATAGCACTTTTTACAGTGGACATTGTCTCAAAGCAGCTTTACAGAAACATATAAACACAGGATACAGATTTTAAATGTGTGAATTTATCCCAGTTGATCAAGCCGGTGGCAAGGAAAAACTCCCTAAGATTTAAGACTTTCGTTCATCTTCGGAACACAAATGAAGACATTTTTAATGAAACCTAGGAGATTTGTCCCTCCTTTTACAGTCCATGTAACCAAAACTTTCAAGCTCTAAAAAGTTCACAAAGGCATCGTAAAAGACTCCAGTGGTTTCATTAAAAATGTCTTCATTTGTGTTCTGAAGATGAACAAAAGTCTTGCGGGTTTGGAACGACATGAGGGTGAGTAATTGATAACAGAATTTTCATTTTTGGGTGAACTATCCCTTTAACATAAGTTATAAACCAGTCAGCCATAACTTTAAACCACGGACAGGTGAAGTGAATAACATTGCTTTTCTTGTTACAATGACAGCTGTTAAGGGGTGGGATGAATTAGGCAGTAAGTGAACAGTCAGTTCTCGAAATTGATGTGTTGGAAGCAGGAAAAATGGGCAAGCGTAAGGATCTGAGTGACTTTTACAAGAGCCAAATTGTAATGGCTAGACGACTGGGAAAGAGCATCTCCAAAACACCAGGTCTTGTGGGGTGTTCCTGGTATGCAGTGGTTAGTACCTAGCAAAAATGGTCCAAGAGGGGCAAGGCCCAAGACTCCCCTGTCCGCCGCCGAAAGTGCCTACACCGGGCACGTGAGCATCAGAACTGGACCATGGAGAAATGGAAGAAGGCGGCCTGGTCTGATGAATTAGTTTTCTTTCACATCAGGTGGACGGCCGGGTGCGTGCGTGTCGCTTATACGGGGAAGAGATGGCACCAGGATGCACTATGGGAATTAGGCAAGTCGGCGAAGGCGGTGTTATGCTCTGGGCAGTGTTCTGCTAGGAATCCTCAGGTCCTGGCATTCATGTGGATGTTACTTTGAAACGTTCCACCTAATATAAATATTGTTTCAGATCAAGTACAGCTCTTCATAGCAATGGTATTCCCTAAATTGTTTTGCATGGTCTTTCGCAGTGATGTTTGTTGGTAAATGAGACCATTTAGCTGTACTCATGTTCGACGCACATGAATCGAAGAGGGCATGGGCTGAATGTGATGACGTCACATGATGCGTCTCGGCCCACATCTGAGGAAAACCTGCAGTAATTTTGAAAAATCGCAAGCTCCTCCAAATATTGTTGAGTTTTCTTGATTTTGCGTTCATTTCTCAAATCGCGAAATCCTAGAGGGACTGACAAAATATCAGCAAACTCTGGAAGAAACTGAAGCTGAAAAGAGATCTGCGTCTGCAACAGGACAATTATCCCAAATGTCAAAATCCACCACGAACTACTTCAAGAAACATAGGCTGAAGATTTTGGAATGGGCCGCTCATTCGCCTGACTTGAACATCGTTGAAAATCTGTGGATAGATATTAAACATGCTGTGCATGCAGGACAGCCCAAGAATATCTCAGAAGTAGACGTGTTCTACAAAGAATAATTGTTGAAAATCTATTAACAAGAATAGAAAGACTTCTAATTGGCTGCAAAAAGTGTTTGCAAGCTGTATACTGATTTCATAAGGGTCTCCAAACTTTTAGACATGCCATAATTACCTTTTTTTTGTGCTATTTTTTTTTTTTTTTTTTTATAAGTTCTAAAGTTCAAATCTAAAGTAACTGCATTAACATTTGCAGATTTAAAAATAAATAAATAAATAAATAAATAAATACAATTTCAATAGCTTGCTGCGGAAGTTTTGTTGACTTCAGCAAAAATAATTTGATGACTTCAGCATGTAATTTGATGAGGGGTGCCTAAACTTTTGCCTACAACTGTATTTCCTTGTTTTCTTCTTTATAACCCAGTCTTTAAAAGGTTACACATGTACCCTAATTCTCTATATAATTTGAATTGGGATTGATTTCCAGGTTTTTACAAAAGTTGGTGTGGAGGAGCAGCTGATGAGGCGAGCCACTGACCTAAAAAAATCTCTTGAGATGGTTTTGAGGAAACATGATGAGCTTCATATAGACTACAAAGCAAGGCAGAGAAGAGTGGTGAGTTGCTTTACGGGTTTTCTTCTCTCTTTATGCAAAATGGCCAGTGCTCTTTTTCACATACGCTAGACGAGCCACCTAAATCTGCCTTAGTGTAATTGTTTTGGTTTCCATGACTTCGCCAAGGGAGGGCGCCATTTCACAACACATGAGACTGATGCTTTAAGGTGGTATTCAGGTGGAGTTATGCAATGAAAAGCTATGTAATGTTTAAACATGTAATTCTGGTGTAAATCTTGATAAATACATTCACATAGTTGGCACAGAAGATTCCGAATCTGAATTTTACTGTCCCTCCAAACCATTTTAGCTCATTGATTGAGGAAATGCAGAATTGGCAAATGTTGTAGATGCTGGATGTGTCACATTTCACTAGAAGTCACATTCAAAGACATTTCCGTTTATCTATAATTCCGAGCACACAGTTATATCTTCAAAATAATGACACAAAATCCCCACTAAAGTGCCACAGCAATGAACAAATTGAACACTGAACGTTTGCAAAGTGCTGACTATATTGCTGAAGCACAATGCATCAGACCTGAGATTAGCTCACCGAGTGAGGCAGGAGGCTGGGCTGTTAATGGAGATCGGCGCGCTGCAGGGCCGAATGGGACACACCTAGCAGCAAGGAGACACATCATTATGACACATGATATCTGCCTTTAACTGAGCAAAAAGGAGCGAGTTAGCGAGAGTGAACGCAGGCAAGTGACAGTGACAAAGCGCCTTACTGCACCCTGTAACAGTTTATCACTGTCAGCGGCCATTTCCAATGCAAAAAGCCAAAGCTTTGTGATAAAGCAACAACTTAAAGTCCTTTATCATAATTAGTTTTTCCTTTTTACGCTAAAAAGGATTCTATTACTTTATTCGCCTTATCGTGGCCCCGACATGGGATGGAAAATTCTTGTTTTCTTTTTTTCAGCTTAGTAAAATGAAATGGATGAAAATTAAACTGACTCGGTCCTTTGCTTTTTTTTTATGCTTATTTGTGTGATTAGTAGCATAGCAAATGTCAGTGGTGATTTTAAATTTTCAAATAATCAGGGCTTGACAGTGAGGATTTGAAAAATGTATTGTGTTGACAGTGAGATAAAAATAAAGAAGTAAATAAACGTAATTATTTAATACATATACAGTTACAATCAAAGTTATTCGACCTCCATTGCAAATCTGGTTTATTTTCAGAAGTTTCCTATGAGCAAATCAAACAAAAGCAATTTAAATAGTTCAACACAACGAATGCTTCAAGCGGTTTCTCCAAATTCAACTGAAAATGTAACTTATAATAATTTCTCCAGTTTCAAAATTATTCAACCCCTTCATGGCAAGTATCTTTAGTACTTAGTAGAGCACCCTTTTGCCGTTATGACCTGCTGCAAATGAGACGCATAGCCAGACACTAGCTTCTGGTAGCGTTCCTGAAGAATCATAGCCCATTCCTCATGAGCAACGGCATCCAGTTCAGTAATATTCTTGGGTTTGCGTGCTGCAACCACCTTCAGATCCCACCAGAGATTTTCTATGAGGTTCAAGTCAGGTGACTGATGGCCCTGTAGGATCTTCCAGGACTTCTTCTGCAATCAAGCCTTGGTGGAATTTAAGGTATGCTTGGGATCATTGTCCTGTTGGAAGGACCAATGACGCCCAAGCTTCAGCTTCCTCACAGACGGCATGACGTTTCCTGATGCTTCAATGAATCCATCTTGCCTTCCACACGCTGCAGGTTTCCAGTGCCAGAGGATGCAAAGCAGCCCCAGAGCATCACCGAGCTACCACCATGCTTGACTGTGGACAGAGTGCTCTTTCATCATTCTTCTTCCTCCAGACATACCACTGATCCATCGTGCCAAAAAGTTCCAGTTTTGTTTCATCGCTCCACAGGACAGAATCCCAAAACTTCTGTGGCTTATTTATATGATTTTGAGGCAACTTTTCTTGTGCTTTTGGGTCAGTAGTGGTGTACGTCTCGGAGTTCTGGCATGGAAACCTTCTGTGTTTACTGTGCTCACTGAAACTGTTAAGCACCCTGAATTTTTAGAGCAGCCACCTTTTCAACTTCCCAAAAGAGGTGCACATTTACCATTCGGCCAGGGGGAATACTGCATTGTTTACACCGATAAGGCATCTTATCAGCATGGTGCGGAAGTGCGATAATTGATGGGTCGCAATGCGTTTTATTCCCCACGCCATTGGCAAATGTAAGATAAACCATGTCTATCTAAGTTTCTTTCTTCATTCCAAACCTATCAGGGATTCTTTACAATGTGTTTTGCAGTACTTGCAGAAGTGTAATACCTTATTAAGTTGGATGTAAGCAAAGGGCTTGGCTATCAAGTACACATGATTACATTTTGGGTCCAGGCTGGGGTTATCGTACAGAACTCTGTTGTTTAGCTTTTTTTTTTTTTTTTTTTTTTTGGTCTTTAAATCCTCAAACAAACATTTCTTTACATTTGACATTTCTCAATGTATTGTTTACAGTCTCTTTAATTCTTTGCTGGCAGTAAATGCCCTTGTTGTAGTACACTTCCTTGTCAGATGCATAGCTTGCCTGAATTTAACCCCAGGGGAAAACTGTTAGGTTTCTAGTGGCTTTGAGATCTCATTTACCGCAATCCAGAGGTGGCAGGAGGCTCTGAGAGGGCCCATTAAATTGTGGTAAATTAAGAGACCTCCATCCATCAAGTGCTGTTTATCTACATCACACACATTTTCAGTAACCATCATACCAACATCACTTTTTGCTTACCTTTTAATCACTATTTAACCTTCGCTCGACAGTTAAAAGCAGTGGACGGCGTTTTTAATCCTCATCCGAGTATTTTCGTTTCATTTAAACACCGCAGAAACACATTTGAAAACATTAATACAATTTAACCAGAAGCATACCTTTTCATACATCTGTGTATCAATGTTTTCTCTCTCTCTCTCTCTCTCTCTTTGTATTCCCGAGGTACTGCACTGGGGTTATTTCGATTAAAGGCAGACAATCCCCACCTACAAGAACATGCATCTCAAAATAGGCTTCTGCATTTTACTAGTATAATGTATGCAAAGTTGTATACTCTTAAAGCGAGCGCTGTCTTGAAGAGCCGCTTTGTGGCAAAGGAATGTTAAATTATCTCCAGAGACAATAGTGGGCGACTTCACAAGGTTCTCCGTTTTGGAGTGGCCCGGTGCGCTTTTTGTGAGCCTCGGAGCATTTCATTCTATTCAGTAGCCGGCGAATCTGCCAGTCCATACACCTGAGTTATTGGTTTGCTGTAATCATTTGCAAGACCTTCCCTGTAAGAGAGGAAATTAGCATATAAATAGCAGATGCACGGAGGACCATCACAGCTGAGTACATTTAATTTTTGGTTTATAAGATTGAATGGGTTTTTAAATGCAGAGCCATCAAACTTGGCCAAAGACAAGCGAAGTCGAGAGTTCAGTTGTCCGAGGCTGCCTCCTTGGATCTTTTTCTAAAAGGATAACAGACTTGCTTAAAGGAGTGCGCACAGCCACTGCTTCCCTGGGCCCATAGTAATTGAGATTGCTTACAGGGTTAATTAGACCATACAAAATATATTGGAGGGCACGGAGAGTGCTTTAGCCCTGCTGGAATGTGTTTTTCCTCATAAGTGGTGGATATTTAACCGGAACCTCATTATCTGCCCTTCTTCCTGCCAAGGAGATGGAGGTTGACACAGCCACCGCACAATCAATAGAGTTCACTGCAAATGTCTTTAAACGGTCTATTTCCAGCACCTGTACTGTTTAATATTCACTTTTATTCTAATATGGTCATTCAGTTAACGCTTGGAAGGCTACTGAGATAACATCTCACTTTTCCATTAAACATTTATTTAATTGATTTCTTAAAATGCTTTGAAGGTGTTTTTTTTTTTTTTTTTTTTAAATAAAAAAAAAAGCTTTCAAGGACATTTTCTAAACTTCTAAAAGTGATCTTTTTATGTTGAGCTGAACTGCGGCCTTTTGCGTAGTGAAGTACAGTGGTATAATGATACATCCGTATCTGAAATTGTTATACTCGTAACATTGTGCTATAGTTTCAGCATTACTTACACTCTTAGCATGTCCACTGAAAATGCTAAGATTTTTTAAAAAAAAAACCCAGATAGCCCACGTTTAAAAGATAATTATACCACGATTAAATCAGAGATAACAGTACTGTAGTTTAGAATGGTTTTTAAACACCTTAAAATAAAATGACATTCAAATAAAACAAAATGACGACACACCTGAAGTACTTAAAAAAAAAAAAAAAAAAAAAAAAAAAAAAAAAAAAAAAAATTCTAAAAAGGGAATTTTTTTTTAACACTTGCACAGTTGCCTCTGCATACATATTATTAGCAGATATCCTCATATTTAAAACATTATATTGTTTTTTTTATATATATATATATATGTGTGTGTGTGTGTGTGTGTGTGTGTGTGTGTGTGTATTTATATATTTCTATATCCATCCCACTTCTATACAAGTACATTAAATTGCACCTCAATATAGTTTAAAGTTCACAAAAACCAGAGTTTCGTTATAAGAAAAGTGTTTGTAGGTGTGAGCATATTCTTTAACACAGAGACATTTTTAATCCAGAAAACTGAAGGTGGGGGGAAAAAAAAGGGGAAGAGAAAGGAAAAGAAGATCTTTTATTCCATAAAAGTTATAGAGGCAGCCAAACAAATTGTCTGTTTTTAAATGCAAAGGGGGCACTAAAATGTGGACTCCATATGTTAGCCTGGTCTTTGTCAGCAAAAAAAGCCACCATACAGAGAGCGATTCTCTGAAGCACCCGGTCTCCAGCGGAAGACTTACAGTGCTGCCATCATGAGCTGGCAGTGCAGATGTTATCATGGCAAAATTAAAGTGAATTAAAAATAAAATAACGTTGGCTGGCTAAGAATTTCAACTGTGCTGGTAATCTTGTTCCACAACTTTTTAATCCATCAATACGGGGAAAAAAAGTGCTTCGGAGTGAAGAAGACCGCACTTATAAACAAAACTGTAATCTCCTTTTCTGCTATTGCTGGCTGGAAGGAAATCAAAAACACTGCTACAGTTTGAAATAACGCTTTAAGGCGTTAAGGCTTTTTTCTTCTTCTTTCTTTTAGTTCTAATTTAGGATGGATATTTACTTTTAGTAGTAGTTTTGTTGTGTAAGATGGGGGAGTGTAGTGTTGGTGGATGAACAGAGAATGTTCCTGATTTCTGTAGAGTCACTAATATTTATGTTTATTTAGGCAGCTCATAAAAAAAAAAAAAAAAAAGAAGAAGGAGGAAACAATTTTTTTGATTTAATTATTTTTTATTGATTAATTAATGAATAATAATAAAAAAAAACATTTATGTAAATAAAAACAACTTTTTCTGTCTGTTCTAAACGCTTATTTAAAAATGATCAGTTATTAGATAATTATGATAATTATCATAACTCTGTAATGTCCCATGAGAGTATATTGGATTTTCTTCCACCCCCCCCGCCCCCCACAAACTCCACCACTTTAACCTGATTAAACTTTTCAGGTAATGACAAGATCAGGAATCGGCGAACTCTGCTGTTCTCTAATCCTCCAGTACAGAAATTATTCAGTTTATGCCTTTCCTTCACATTATTTACCGTCTCATTACGACGTATAACATTTAAACCATAGTACTGAATAAGTGTAGCTGGGTGTTCAGGTAAGGACGTGTTTTCTTGCACAGCTCCAGTAAAAGAACAGCTATCACTGTGTACTGCGTGCCTCACTCACCCAATGCCACCAGCACAAGTAATTGAGACCTCATTCAAAGACAGTTTATACCTTAATCTGCAATTGTCAACACTGCCTGCCTGCGGTAATGAAAAACAAAATAAAAAAAGAAAGCGGAGAAATAAAAAGGAATAGGCAAAGCGCACTTTGATCACCCTTTAGTGCCTGATATGGAGGTAATCATGGAGGCAATTAAGCAGAATAAATGGGGGGAAAAGCGTGCTTGGGAACCGCATCTCATGCAATGCCCTCAAAAGGGAAGGGCACACATATTATGTATACTGTTTTATGAAAACGACCCCCATATTTAAAAACTGGCATTCTGTTATGCATTGTAGCGCAGGGAATGGTTAAGCACCTTTTCAGTAAATTAAAAGGCATAAATTCTGTTTAGCGCCGACGCACTGCCTCCCCGAGCTCACGGTCTGTTGTGCTGAGCGGAGCGGAGGAGACGAAGGGAAGGGAAAAGTGGGGGGGGGGGATAAGAGAGCCTTGGGTTGCTTTTCACCTTTCATAAATTCCAGCCCGGGGATTTTCTATAGCTAAAAAAAATAATAATTTGCAGGTTGGCAGCTCATTGTTATTCTGCGTAGATTGATGGCAGTCATTTATGCTTGGGGAAGTTAAGCGCTCCTGTCATTCCTGAAGAGCATAATTGGGAGGTTCCACAGGTCAGCTGCGGTGACGGTTTTCTCTTTTGATTAGTGTTCGAGTGATAACCAAACTTACAGGCGGCGTGATAGATGGGCAGGTGCACGCTCCAGGCAGGAGAGGTAAAGACACAGAAGCTCACCTGCCACCTTAAAGCAGAAGCAAGCCACCATTTGTCTCAGGCAGGCATATGAATTACAGTTTAGAAGCACTGGATACAGTCAGGTCCAGAATTATTGTAACCCTTCATGAAAATGAGCAAAAATGACTAAAACATGCAGTAATATTTTCACGATAAACATATGGTTTATGGTGTATGGTTTAATCTAAACGACACATAAAGAGTATTTAAGAAGTGCAGTTCTTTTTCCGTAAAAAAAACAAAAAAAAAACACACACACACACAAAAAAAAATGTCGTTTCAAAACTATAGGCATCCCTAGAAATAATATTTGGTGAAGTCTTCCCAGGAGAAGTCTAGGCTAAGAGAGACAATCCCAGAAAAAAATCTTTTACATCCTTCACATATGGATCAAACCTGGACTTCTTCAAATTCTGAGAACGTAATGGCTATTTTAAACCATGGATTTTTGAGTTCTTTTAAACATTACTATGTTTATATACAGTGGATGTATGATGATCTTGTTCAGAACTCTATCTACTACTTTTCCCATGATCATGGAAGACAAAAGGATTTTAAAAGTATTTGTCGATAAAAATAATTCGATAAAAATTCGATTCAATAAAAATAAAACAATAGAATCGACAGAAAATCGAGCTTCTGGTTATTGAGGACGGTTAAAAATGTAAGTATGACAATTAGTTAGCGTTTATTTAAAATGTTACACAGCCATATGTTGGTTAAAGTTTTTTGTATCGTGTTTACTATTCTTTGTGGATATTGGGCACAATATCGCTGCGTGTTTTCCTTCCTTCTTTCTTCAGTCATGCTTCATTGAGCATATCGATGCATCTAGATTTAAAATTCACACCAATACAAGCGGTTTACGAAATGTCAAATGTTCTGCAGAATACATTACTTGGAAATATATTTGCTTTGTCAGGAAAATGTGACGGATTAATATAAATGGCTTTCATCCCACACGAGCTGGCCAAGAGTATAGCATTCTTCACCATATTTATCATGTTCAAATAAGCTTGAGTTTGTGAGGTATTTAATCTGTTTTAAATATCTCGAAAACCAATGGTATGGAGAACTATGACATTGTTGCCAACTTCCTAGAAGCTTTAACCCGTTTCTAACAAAGGCTTACATCAGCCAGAGCCTTACAACCCGGATCTGCTTCAGAGCACCTCTTAGATGGCCTTATCTGGTGCCTGGTGTTGGGGTTGAGCTCCTTAAAGTGATTGCATGTTTCGAACACAGAGCTCAGACTGAGAGGTGAGAACTCTCGTATCACCCAGTGAGCTCTTTTCTTTCTCAGCAGCCTGCACAGAGCTGTTATCAGGTACACCTCCACCTGGGCTAGCTAAGATAACCCAATATTACCTACATATCTGTCAATCTCTTTGTTCAATTTCTCTCTCCCCCCCTCCCCCCTTCGTCCTCTTGCTGTCTTAACACACAGTTTGGATTTTGAGGACAGATTTGTGTAGCTCTTGTCTTCAGCTGCCTGTTCCGAGGTGGTGTATTTTCTGACCCGTGGTGTCTCTTGATGAAAATTTTACCATTTGCTAGTTAGGTTTGAAAGGGGTCCGTTTATTCCCTTTACATTCCAAGATACAGGGTGAAATTTGCTTAACGTGAGCACTGTGTTATGTAACCACAATTAGACGGAACAACGTCAGATGGGCTACCACTAGGGGGAAAAAATTGGATGTGGTCAACTGGAAATTCTATTACGTGCTGGAATTAAAATGTAAAGAGGTCTGATGTTACTGCATAGTTTGCTGTTCAAGGTGCTGTAAATCTCTGGAATACCCTGAAGCCATAGTCAATCCTGTTTGCGTGTTAACCAGAGAGATGAGTGTTCAGGTTTTGAGCCATGTATTAAGTGTGTACAAACATCTTTGTCTTTGTGGCATTCTGCTGCACGGAAGGTAAATCCTTCATTTGTATAGCACAGAAATATTTAGCTGGGGTTTTTTTTTGTGTGTGTTTTTAAAAAAAAAAAAAAAAAAAAAAGATTATTCATAGGTATGTTGATTGACACCCATTGTAATCCGTGTCTTGCTGTCTTTCCATGCTAGTTAAAGGCTGGAGAGGAGGACGACGATGATGACTGTGATGATGATTTTGAAGAGGTGCCGGAGAAGGAGGGTTATGAGCCACATATCCCCGAGCACCTGCGGGCCGAGTACGGTGAGTTTGTTCAGGTGCGGATGCCAGAGCTTCTGCATTGAGAGACACACACACTCTCTCACTCTCACTCTCACTCACTCATTAGACATCAATAAGACATCACGCTGCACCCAAAAGCCCAATAATCTCTAATAAGATGTCACAGCAGCCTCCAGGCCAATTAAGGTGGTGGGTGAAGGGTCAGTTTTTAAACCACTATTTCAGAAACCTCTCTTCTGAAAACCTGTATTTATTTGTAGATTTAAATTTACAGCATTTAGCAGGCACCCTTATCCAGAGAGACGTAAAGAAGTGCTTTGTAGGCTCCATGAAAATGTATTCTAGATTATGGGTACCTTAATTTTTCAGTAGGTTTACTTTTGAGCAAACTTTTGCTCATTTGTAAAATTTGGTCAAATCTAAGATGCAGTTAAAGGTCAAGGTTGGGTATGAAGTTTGGCCATGGTTATTTTTGACAATAGGAGTATAGCAAATAAGGATAAAATAAGGATTAATGGTTTCATTTTTATTTTTTATTATTATTATTATTTTTTTTTTTTTTACATTTTACAAATTACTATTAAATCGGACATTTAATGGCACATTTATTGCAATTAACAGCACCTTTAATAAACTCCAATGTTTTTTTGTTTTTGTTTTTGTTTTAATGAATTTGTTTTCCATCTGGTTTAAATCAATTAAATCCTAGAATCACCTGGGGCATCCAGTATAAATCTGTTTTGACAGCTGACTATTTGTACAAGCAAACGACTCCATCTGGGCAAGGACAACCATATTGACAAGAAGCTGCACACACAAAGCCAGGGGTCAAAGACACCAAAGACAATATTTGACATAAAATCAAGTACAGTGTGAAATTTATGGCCACTTTGGCTAAGAGAAAATACCATATGCTATGAAACTACATTAAAGAACCCACCGCATAACGAATACAGAGCTTGTAAAAGCAGTATATTTGACGTAGTTCTGATTTGTCATCAATATTTGTTCATAAGCCTTCATGGTGATTAAATATGATGAGCCCTGCGGCAATCGTGCGTAGCGAGATATAATTCTATTATTTGTTACATAACGTGGCCACTGTCTCTCCAAGAGTATTAACTAAAGACTCATTAGGCTGTAATTTCCATGGAGCCAAGCTGCTTTGATTAGTAAAGTATGTAATGATCAGTGTGTCGGCCATGCCAAATTAACAATGCAGTGGTGTTAATGAGCTCCCATTAGCGCAGTGTTGTAATTTACAACATCCACCTGCCTTTACCACAGGATTGGGGGGTCTATTCCTGCACACACAGCCCAGGCAGGTTTATTCTGCTCTGAGCACGTGAACGAAACTCTCCATTTTCTCTGAGCCAGCTTGCAGGAATATGTGTGCTACCGGAAGAGAACGCTGGGTATTAATGATAGGATTTTGTATTAGAGAATATTTTGGAGGTATTTATATTTAAACCTTAAGATGAGCTGATTTCCTGGTACTCTTATTTCTTTAACTCTGTTCAGAAGCAGCCTGTGCCTGTAATCCAGAGAAATATTGTTTTATTGTGAAAGCGTTTCAATCCTTACCTCTCTTCCATTCTCTCTGCTCCTTTCACTGCCGATCTTTTATCTATCCCTTTATCCCAGCTTTTCTGTCAGGACGTTATCTCTTTCTCAAATTTACATTTTAATTACAAGGCCTGCTGAACTCAGGAAAATCAATAATGCCACCATTGGCAGCACCACTCTGTGTCTACTGCTGGGCCTCTCTATTTCCTCTTATTGATTTATCTCTTTAACACCTGCAACTTTATTGCTTCAGACAAATAGCTACCATTTTGGTCAATTTGAACAGAAAAAGAAAGGATTTAGTCGAATTTCATGATCGCGTGGACCGGAGACTGGCTATGATGCCATAAGTCGTAGAGAGTCAATAAGCCCGGATTAACTGTATGCCCCAGGGATCAGGCTCCGGAAAAATGAAGACCTTTGCTAAACATTTTGTTTTGACCCTCGACCACAGTGTGTGCTCTACACACAAGAATACTTCTAGGTAGTTTCGATTGGTGCATTGTGTGCACTTCCTGCAATGAAAGCTACACTCATCATATCAGTGAACACATTCTTGGACATATTTAGAAGTCTTGTAATAGTCAGCAGGGTCTGGATACACACTGATGCCTCTGATGAGGTTTTGAAGT
Source organism: Stegophilus panzeri (assembly GCA_024331685.1). Classification (NCBI taxonomy): domain Eukaryota; kingdom Metazoa; phylum Chordata; class Actinopteri; order Siluriformes; family Trichomycteridae; genus Stegophilus; species Stegophilus panzeri. The sequence goes on along the minus strand of JANDJT010000217.1, from coordinate 4,510,898 downwards.
TGCAGGCTTTGCATGCGTGCTTTATGATGCACTGGTCAGGTGTTCCCTAATCAGACCCTTAAGAGATTTCCACCACCCTTTAAAGTTCTAATTCGGCCTCACTTCTAAGATTTGTGGAAGTGTGCAAGGTTTGGAGTCAGTCTTGGATCTCGGTGTCACTCTTAACCTCAGCTTAATCCTCCACCCGTATAGCGAAGGCTACAGCAGGGGGAAGTGCTTTCTCTTATAGAGCCCCACAGTTATGGAACAGTCTTCCAATTAG
>JANDJT010000217.1:4461282-4475527 GCA_024331685.1 Stegophilus panzeri | reverse complement strand
ACACATATATATATATATACATATATATATAATTTAATACAACAATTTTCATTACAAATTATATTACTGACGACAACTTGAGTGAGAAGTAGAATCTTTGAAATATTTACATGAATTTCAGAGATTCTTAGTATTTGATTCGTCACATTGTAGCTTTAATGACAGCGTACACTGGGTCAGGCATGGACCCCACAAGTTTGTGCAAAACCTTATGATCCATTTTAGATCAAATCCATTGGGAGTGTCGTCTGAACACACGCTCCGATAGAAGGGACTAGGCATGAGGAAAATCTGACCTTTTGAACAAAGCAGTTAACGTGGTCAATATCACACATTTTCTTACATTTAAATAGAGACCTAGTAATAGTGCGAAATCTTGAATATTTCTTATTCAAAAATATTGAACATTTACTTTCTTTGTTTTAAATATTTCAAAATTCAAAAACCTTCTGTTTATTTATTATTTCCAATTTTAAATGGAAAAAAAAAAATCCCAGATTTTCATTGTGGTCTCAGACCTTTGGAGCTCACTGTATCACCACATACTTCGGTCAATTTCAATTATACTTCGGTCAATTTTAATGAATTCAAGGGGGTTTCCGTGACTGGGGTCCCATTTAGCACTTGTAACTCTTAAACATTAAACTTTTATTAATTGCATGAGAACATTAAGGGCATTCTAATACTTTTCTTAAAATAATTTTTTTTTTAATTAATAATTTACTTTTCAATCTATAATTTGGGTGACAGTGTTGTACTTTCAAAGTGACCTCATCAATCAAAAATTCCTATGATGCTCCTTCCCCTTGAACATGTGACTTGAGAAATATTCCAAACCTTTCATAGGGATGAACGTGTTCAGGTTGAGTGAATGTTGTGGGGCTAAAATGTACATTTTTCATAACCTATAATACATGACTCACAGAAAAGGATTTTTTAGCATGTTTTCATACATTCATGCAAAAATAATAAGATTTTTGAAATGATTAATGATTAGATTTTAAGGTAAAGTGTAATTATAGTGGGCTGAGATTGGCAGAAATGCAGAAGTGCTATAGACACATTTTATTAATGCTTTTAGTCATTTACATTACCTATGTTGAAAATATCTTTTACCTTTACTTTACATGCATATTTTAAATGTAATCTCATCATGGAATTGCCCTCAAAGCTTCCTAATAACTCACTGACAGTACTGGGAATGTCAGAATAGAATTAAAGAATGCTGCTCTATGCTAAAATTCAATCATGCTATAATAGTAGACCTTAGACAAAGACTGCTAATTTTGTTTACAGTCTAAAACTTCTACGTTACGTCCCCATCTGGTGCCCTCTAGTGGAAAATGTCAATGTCAAGTCATTTTGTCCAGTGTTCGAATTGTGTCAAAGTTCTTGGGGGGCCCCAAAGCTGACCGCCCACATCCCCCAACATCTCCCAACATCCCCCAACATCCCCCAACCCAACACCCCGCCCCCGTCAAAATTCACCAACCAGGATTTTGATGTTTCAGTGTAAAAACAAACAAACAAACAAATAAATAAATACACTGTCACCTGATTATATACTTTTTATTTACTTATTTATACAGAACCATAGAAAATGATGTTGTCCATAATTTTGTGGTCAATTTGAGAACATGCATCTGAGCATTTACTCTGAACACCATAATAGATGGACAAAGACATTTCTCCACATAGAATCCATGTACTAACATCAACTTAACGCATTTCTTTTAAGGCAAATTTATCAAAACCACTCATTGAACACTTTGCATTCAGGCACAATATTGGAAAAAATCTTCCCCCCAAAAACATGAAATAAAAATAAATAGAACGTTTTACATACTGTCTATTCTTCCCATCCTTTCTCTCAGTGCAATGAAGAATGTAAAAGGAACTAGTATTCTAGATTCAGTAAAACACTAGTGGACACCCCCTCCCCCCCACAAGCCTTATTAGGGGTCCCTTAACGCTTCCCACCTGATCCAGCTGATAAAAGCAAACCAACACGTAGCAATGTTTCTAATGAGTGCTTTGAATAGAAATTTTTTTTAGAAATTAAAAAGTGGATTTTACGCTCAATTCTTTGCTCCTCTTTTGTTTTGTTTAGTTTTATTTTGTTTTGTTTTCTGGTATGTCATGCTAATTGTTCCCGAGAAAAGCTCAAACAGTCCAACAAAACTATATTACATTTCCTCCAAGAAGTGCCTTATGCTCGATCACAAACTAAATTTCCCTCACTTTTAATCTCGTCTGTTCAATCTCTTCATAAAAAGTGACGACCAGGAAACTAGTACTGATTCTAACTCATTTTTAAGAGCACTAATAAAAATGACACAGACTTTTAATATGAACAAAACAGCAGAAATCTACTGCAAACAATCAAATGCACCTCGTAGTTAAACTATCACTGTAGCAGAACTAATCAATAGCTACAATCAACTATGGCATTACCACCACAAGCTTCCCAGAGTTTGGCCCTACATGCTCAAGGCTGCTAATAAAAGCCATGTTATAACAAGTAATAACAGACTTTGTTGCAGATTATGGGCTTGGTGCCAGTCCTCGTCATGCTTTGGCGAGCTTTGTCGCTTGTTTAGAGCAGTCATTATAATGCTAATCAGAGTTAATCAGGCAATAATTATGACTGCTGAGAACAGAGGGAATTCCCACCAATTAACCAGCCATGCTGCGGAGCCCCGGCTGAGACAAGAGGCCCCATGCTGGAGCTGCAGACAGTCATTAGCTCACTGTCAAATCAGCATAGACTAGTAACACAGGCTCATCTCATCTTTTTGCCTTGTTGAGTATTCAATGCTGACAAAGACACAACCTCGTCTCCTTTCAATGGATTGCTATCTGAAGAAGTGTAGCCTACATGAACATGTCTGTGAGATAAAAATATAGCAATCAGATCCATATGCAAAACAGACACATTTAAAGCACAGAAGGACCAGAAACACCTAATTGTTTTTTAAAAACAACAACAACAATACTATTAATTACAAACAGCATCCAGATTGTATATGTACACATCGTGTTAGGCGGACAAAACAGAGATAAGCGGGCCTGTCCCCATCCAACTTTATTAATAATGTGTTTTAGGAAACACACAGTCCAACAAGAAACACACACACATTCTGCCTCTCGCATGTGCAATCCCTCATGCCGCAGAGGCCCCTGCGATAGCTCTTTCGTGAATCAGTGATCCTCTGTGTTCCAGTGGCGCAGGACTGCCAGTAGATACAGGCTATTTAAATGCTCCATTGGAGAGAGATTAAAGTTTATGCAAGGTCACTGGGGATGTGATAATTATAATCACAGGTTTTTGGCTTGGCAATGACAGCCATTTGTTATTTTCACTTGAGTAATTCCCGCGGCCTGAGGATGTTGACAAGCGTGCACTGATTTAGTGGCCTACGGACCCCTCCTCCCCCGACGGCGTTCCCCCCACCACCAGCCAGCCAGCCAGAGCTGAACCAGACCTGAGCCAGAGACTGACACTCCCTGTGGGACAAGTGCGTCGCTCTCCCCCACTATAAACAAAAAGCAAGAGGACCACTGAATTCTATAGGCCTAGCTCATTAGTAAAAGTACTGAGCTTGTTACCTATTTAGAGCTTGGTGGGCAGATAAGATCGTATAATAATAATAATAATAATAATAATAATAATAATAAAACTGAGCATTTCAGGACAAAATGTTTTAAATAAAAATACTTAATTAAATACATATATGGAGTTTTATGTTATAACATTACATATAAAAGAAGAATACAGTGCCTTGCATAAGTATTCACCCCCCCTTGAACTTTTCCACATTTTATAGTGTCACAACCTGGAAGTGAAATTATCTTCTGGGGTATTTTCTACCATTTGATTTACACAATACGCATTATAAGGTGCAATTTTGATGTTTACGATACAACGGTTAATTAAACAAAAAAAAAAACAGACATTTTTTGGTTGTGCAGTGCTTCCGGGTTATGATTTGCAGCTTACTGTCTGCTTAATTTGCAGTGAAACTGTAGCATATATCCCTTTTACCAGCACACAGAGGATGACCAATTCACCATCAAGCTGCAGAATGAAATAAGAGAAAGAAAAAAAAAAAAAACCCATTCATTAGGGATTCCAATCCAAAAGCCTTAATCCCAATTGGATTGCTGAAGAATCTGAAGGTAATACAACTGTGCAATTTGCACACAAAGTGGTCTGAATTGATCTAAAACAAACCCTCAACTTTAAATGTGCAAAAAAAAAAAAAAAAAAAAAGACTAGCAGATAATTACATCATTTAGGAAATTGATTGCTGAGGAGTCAATGCAAGAGCTTTCGGAAACCGAAGATAAACGACAACAGTGGCCATTTTAAGGGAGCCCATTGACGTTGACGATGACCAAAGAGAGATTAAATATTTCAAACACCACAAAAAAGGCGAGGACAAAAATCAAAGCGCTTCAGGGAGGACAATGGAAGACAGAATTAGGGCCAACAAAAGATTTCATTAAGCCAAACAAGGCTTAACTACAAAATCAATATGTCATAATTAAAGCTAGAGGCATGCCTTTAGAGTAGAGAGAAAAGGTGAGGTAAAGGGACTTATTTGGCCTAAATGATGGTCAGGGTTATTAAGATTAAATGATAAATGCATTCCTGCACACACACACACACACACACACACACACACACACACACACACACACTATTACAAAAACTATTCAATACGTACTTTATTTTTTTTCTCCTTGGAATTTGGACCCTCCTTTTGAATCAAGTATCTGAAATGAATAGCTGTGGATATTCAGTAAGACTGCCACAGCTGAGTAGAGAACACAGACAAGACCCAAAAAATAAAAGGAAATACAGGTTACAGCAAACACACTAAGCAGCCCTAAAAGGACCAATTAGTTTTCACTCATTTGTAACTGTATGTCATATACACAAAATCATTATTACCCATAATATTCATTTATACACTATAAAGATATCTAGTTATAGATAGGCGCATCTGCTAAATGCATTAAACGCGTTAAACTAGATGAACTGAAAGTCTCTTAATAGCGAGATTTAATTTCAAAAGCTCTGACAATCTGTTTGAAGAGCATCTGGTTAATCTCATTGTGCTAGCGTCTATATAACTACAGTCAATAACATACAGAGATGGTTAACAATAGCACATTTCTTTTCTTTTTTTCTCAGGTTTTTTTTTTTTTTTTTTTTTTTACCTTTTGAAAGGACTCTGAAGTTATTAACTCAAATCATGGATGAGCAGAATGGCATTTCATGAGCAGAGCCCTGATCACTCTTGGTGATGTCTGCTTTTTAGGGCTCATCTGGGTGGAAACAGGTCATAATCTGAAAGAAAAAAAGATCCACCCCCGGGCAGAGAAAAGGAGTTTAATGTATTACACTCGAGTGAGAGTATTGAATAGCTGCACATACAGGTGACAAATGCACATTTGTTCTGCCTCATCTGACTTTTATGAAAATGGTGATACAATCAGAAGGCACTGTTAGCTTCTCTCTTGTTCACATCTATAAAAGCATTCATTAATCTATATTTGTAGAACTTTCCCTATTTTACCTGAATTTCACCCCCTTCTCATTTTCATTTCCAAAACGTACAGATGTTCATGATGTCGTACCTGCTGCGAGCAACAACAAGTCCGTCCTGTAGGTCACTCTAAGGTTGCAGACACACTCCAGGGCTTTCGTTCTGGTCAACGCACACATCGTATCTGCGATACAACGAGTGGTTTATTTGTTCCTATTTCCATTAGTTAGCTGCTATTTAATAGAATTGTGTATTTGCTAGAGGAAATGAGAAGCAGTTAATAAAATAACAACAAAAAGCACATGGCAACCTTCATTTTGAACCTTGAACTGATACTTTTGGGGAAAAGAAAAAAGATGGAGAAGAGATTTCAGACCAATTTCAAAATGATGAATTAATACTAAGTTACCAACTAACCAAGTAATCATGTGACAAAACTGTTCAAGACTGTACCCGTAAGCTCTATTTAATGATAAATACCAGCTTAGGAATCAATTATAAAATGACATATGTACTCAACATAAAGCGTTGTGTTAATCTGTAGTGGATCATGACAATCGCTCTCCAGAAAAGCAGCTTTCATTAGTGGTCTAGCTGGTGGTTTGGGCTGAGGCAACCAATAGGATGAGTGGAGGGGTATATCTCTATGAGAAATAACAAACGAGCCCGCTCTACTGATAAGAAGAGCCGGTCGCCGGCTGTGCAATGATAGCGGGCCTCTGGTGCATCTATCTAATTTTCAAGGGTCAGCCTTCCTCTGCATCCAGTGCTCTGCTGAAATGCAGAAATGAATACTACCCCCAGCACACCATCACTACTGGAGTTCCTCTCTGCTTTTTAGACGTATATTCCATTGTGGCATTGAGATTTTAAATAATCCATTATTAATCCAGTTGAATATTATTAGCGAGGAGTAATGGTCCTCCAGCGTGGAGTAGTGTTCATCACTACCCAAAAGAGAATTCATGCATTTTTTTGATGGAAATGTTCTCCTTTAAAGATGCAGTAATTCATTTTATGCAGTATATAACCAGACAAAATCTCAAAAATGTCCAAATAACGGTTGTTTTAATAACGGCTACATGTACAGTACAGTATACTTGCTCATCTCACAGGCAAGGAGAAAAACCAGAAAGAAAAATCTACATTTGCATTTATATTTGACCATTTTTCAGACTTTGCTGAACTTGACAAAGCACAGGGTTAACAAATGCTCATCCCGGTTATGCATCCTTAGAGGCAAACTTAGCAGGCCTCAGTGAATTACGTTAACCCTTGCCTCTTAAAGTCAACACGTTTTCTGAAGCATTAATCTATGAAATTAATCTAAGTTTGTATTTCACCCTGACACTGTGGGGCTCTAACCTCTTTGCATGCTATTTGGTAGAGAAGATCTTCTTGTTTTTCAAACTGTCAGCCGTTTATACTTACATGACTAGGACTGGGGATTTTTTTCCCCCCAGAGACAGAATAAGGGTTTAATACTGATCTAAATTATGTCCACTGAATTAATTATGAGTTCGGATAAATTTTTTTAAACATACATAGAACATAAAGAAAAAAAAAAACTACGATTAAGTTTTTGCAATCTTACATATAACATGCCATCCCATTGCTTTCACTACATCTTTTCTTTACCTCATAAAATGAGCCTCTCCTTATAGGTATGGATGTGTGGAACGAGTGAGAGAGCTAATGCCATTATCTCGACACTAAGATGGAGCCTGGATTAGTGACCAATGTAAATGAGATATGAGAAGGGCCCTACATTAACAGCAGCCTTTCTTTGGCGGGATGGCGCCAGCAAATAGAGCGAGATAAGGAAATCCCTGTAATTACACGGAGACACATTGGTCAATTCCGCACTATAAGTACCTGAGCTCTCCAGCCTCACCATGGGAGGGGCGGGAAAAGGCACCAGGAAGTGTTATCCTTGGCAATATTAAGTGATTCTGTGCGATCAATAGGAATACATGGAGGCAAATGTAAAAATGAGCACCGGACCCCAAGGCCTTTTGTGTCCTGCTATCACGCCATCATTTTTTTTTGGTAATATCATTTCTGAATTAAATTTTATGGCTCATTAGTTTCCATGACAGACAGTCTGTACTGTAAGTGGAATCTAAAGTAGGTACAGCGAGGCTTTGTGCCAGGTCAACGCTGTTAAGATGTTATTTATTTCTAATTGTCTGATAATAAAATACTTGGCTCGCAGCTCTGGTATTTACATATGAGGAGTCAATCACCATTTAGACAAAGGACTCTTAATGAAGTCCTAATAGAAGACTTGCTCAGTAATAAGCATCAAAAGTGGTTAATAATAACAACAATTATCTTCAGGTCATCATTACAACGACACAGTACAAATATTGAAAGAAATGTTGGCAAAAATGTTTCAGCTGGATGGGTTTTGTACTTTAGGTGAGCATGTCATGCCTTAGAGGTGCTCAGACGAGTAGTTTTGTATTTCAGTATGAAACAAAAGGTCATAAATCTGCAGGAACCACTACATGACTGTATTCAGAGTTGAGTTAAACGCACACAGTGATGATTTAATACTAAAATGATGCACATCAGAATTCAGACCTTAATTGTAAATACAGACTATTCAGATGTTGCAAAAGCATGTTTTCTTACGGGTCTTGATGACCCTTGCTCATATCATGTGTCTACCTTAACGGTGAGTAAAGCGCAAAATGCTGTTTATCTGAACGTTCCCTGGAAATCTCAGAATTAAGATTAACCCCAAGAGCCACCCTAAGAACAGTATGTTCAGCACCACTGTCAAACAGTTCGATGTAACTGCAATATGTCCCACTGTTTTGGGCTGTGAATCCACTCAAAAACTACAGAATGCCTTTCAATATTATAAACGCATAAATATGACTATTAATTAATAATATCCTTCAATAATATGACTTTAAAGTCGATGAAAAGGTTTTCCTCTGCACAGAGGACATCAGAGGAGATAGAATCTTAATTCTGAGATATCTTGCTTATCTTAAAAGTGAGCTGTAATCTGTAATCTGAGACATTCCTTACTTAAAGTGAGCTGTAAGTGTAGCACGAGTGCTCATTATAACCTGAACTGTAGGCACGGTTACAGGAGAGTGCACTGAATTAAGTAAAACATTGTTACAATTTTATTCATTCGACAACTCGACAAAAAATGTGACAAAAAAGATAATAGAAATAGATAGAAATTGTGTGCATGTTTAACTGTCAGTGCACAATATAAAAAATAAAACTCATAATAATAGGATGTGCTGGATCAAGTGCTATTTTATAAGCTGCCGAGTAATGAACTAAAAGCCATATTAAACCAACACCAGGGATGTTAATGTGATAATTACAATTAGGAATATTTGTACAACAATATAAAGGTAACATACTAGACTCCTATTAGATGTTTATTTCATCTTCTCATTCACATATCATCATACTATTTTATTTTTTGTTTTCTGTTTCAACCCTCTCTTGCTTTTCTGTTAAATTGCATTCAATTTGATAGCAAAGGACAAAAACTATTTCCTTCTTCAGTTGGCATTTTCTACGGTTTGATTTTTTTTCAAACTTAAAAGCAAGTGCTTGTGTATAAAGGCGCGGTCTAGACTCTATTGAAAAACCTCGGCTCGGATGCTCTATTCAAGAAATTTCTTGCAACCTTGGAGGCGCGAACTACATGCAGATTATTTGTATACACTGAATGAGGTACACAAAAAATTTGACTTAAAATGCTGCTTAAAATGAGCAATCCAATACTGAATATGAGTCATTTAGGAGTTAAGTCACCAAATATGAATACAGCTGCTTGTTTGATGTTTTGAATGCATTTCATTATTACTCAAAGGCTACAGAAAAAAGAATGAACAAGCGCCATTTGGGTCGCTTTCTAACCTTCTAACCCTTTAATGCAGGTTGTTGTGGCAGGATGCGGCATATAGTAAATCATTTGTTGCACAATAACATAGCTTTTGCCCTACGAAGTTCTACACACTGTTCTGCACAATGATTTTTAGCCATCGAGTGATCAGTCTATTCCAACCTCACTTACTGGATCACAATGGTCAGTCATCCAGATAGCACACCGAGTACCAAAGTTGTGCTCTCTTTTCACAGATAACTTTGTGAACAAGAGAACTGTGCGAGTCCCTTAAGATTCATTTTCTCCCAAGTCCGTCTTATGGATTTTAAATTGAACCCCCTCTGGGAACAAGATAACCTTTTTTTTTTTTTTTTTTTTTTTTTTAGATCCAGTTTGGCTCAACAGACTGCAGTGAATGGTTGTAAAGGAACTCTATTAGGATGACAATTCATGTCTTAGCTTTGCAGGTTTCATATTCAGTATAAGAAATGTCTTTTCTTCCCAGGTGGTCTTACTAGAACAGATTAAAAGAAAATGAAGCACAGATTTCTAGACGTAAAACACATCAGTAGCGAAACACAGTAATGAATGAGAGAATTAGTTCGAGCTATTCTTGCCTCACTGTCTCATGTCTCTTGAACATGAATGCAAAATACAAAAAAGAAAATCAAATAAATTCCACAGTACCTAGTGTGTAAAAAGCTCGTGAAATCAACTTGACAGCGTTAATACCTTGTGAATTATTTCCTGAAATAAAAACATATTAAGAGGATATTAATATGCACATTTTCCCAGTCCATTTGCTATTCTTAAACATGGTCACAAAATGCTTTCCACTTTCTTGTGGACTCTCAGGTCCTTGGCTGTCACAAGGTCAAAGGGAAGGGTTTTAATTGCTGTGGGCTGCTATGTGCTTTCATGAGCTCCACCATGATAAATTGCTCATTGGTTGAAAAGCTAGTCTATATAAACAAGCTTATCTCTTCTCCTCTGTAATGAAAAATGAGTTGTGAGTATCATTGTTAATCACAGTAATTGTTAATGTTAAGAGGGCTGGATTTCCAAGTCTCCTCATTATTGATTTAATTTTTTATTTATCCCCCCCACTGAACCACTCTGCTTCTATATCTTCTATATAATTTTCCTGATTAGTTATTTTTGGCCTATTTCTCACACAAGCTATCAGGGAAATATAAAGAATTACTTGCTAAGGATGCATGAAATGTGAATTCACCATAGATACGGTATACGCTTTCTTGCTTCTCCTTCGCCTGCAGATTAGTGACCCCCACCACCCTTATCAGCAAATAGGCACAATAGGAAAGGCTAATTAACTATAAACCTCTAATATCTAAATATCACTTTATTGAGCATTTTCAAAGGCAGTCCATGTATTGTTGAACAAATAAGGGTTGAAGGGTCCTAACATAACCGTACAGAAATGATATGAAACAGGGCTGAGAGTATAAGAGATGCAATTAATATTACACACACACACACACACACAAAAAAAAAGATCAACATTGATATGGCAAAGTACTCGTCTAGTTTAATTACAGCTTTGTGTTTACTTGTTTTGTAATTAGCATGGGTTACCTATTTTACAGGACTATTGGACTCTCTGTAGAATCCTGCAGGATGAACAAACCCCATGGGAAAGAACGATTTACAGTATGATAATGCTTTGTTCTGCTTAAATGTGTTTGCATTGGTTTTCTATTTACATCCTCTTTATATGGTACAGCAGTCACTCGGGCGGTCTTGATAAACAGCTCGGTCAATGTCTATAGACAAAATGATATTATATTATCGAGTATGTAAGTATCTAATCAAATCTTATCATCTCTAGCCTATCCATTTCCGAGCTAGCATGATATGCAGGTTAACAACCACGTAACAGGTTAATTTGCCAGAAGGAGGAAATGTTCTCAGTAACAGTCACAGGAAATAACCACTTTAAAAATATTTGGTAGAAGGTAATATTCCGTTAACATATTGAATGTGTATAAATGGGGGAGCACAGTGGCTCCGGGGTTGGGGGTTTGAATCCCGTTGCCGCCCTGTGTGTGCGCGGAGTTTGTACGTTCTCCCTGTGCTTCGGGGGCATCCTCCGGTTTCCACCCCAGGTACGAAGACAAAAGCTGCAGGCTGATTGGCATTTCCAAATTGTCCGTAGTGTGTGAGTGTTTGTGATTGTGCCCTCGATGGGTTGGCACCCCGTCCAGGGTGTCCCCCACTTTGTACACCCAAGTCCCCTGAGATAGGCTCCAGGCTCATCTGCGACCCTATGTCGGATCAGTGGTATGGTAAATGGATGGATGGATGTTTTAAATGTCAAAAATGAGCTTGGATGTTAGACATATAAACAGCAGCACTAATGAGAAAAGTAAATGCAACTGAAGGTGACCATATAAACAAATATCGAGAGGGTCATAAAGTGAGCTTTTGTAATGAAAGCAAACATGTTCTTGATTAAATGCTAGTGCGTTCCCAAATATCTCATGGATATAAGTTTTATTTTTAGTCTTAAAAGTAAGCCTAATGTTTCAATTTTTCATGCCACAAGAAGCACAATTGCGTTGGTAATTAATTAGCTCACTAACAGTTAAAACAAGCCTAGTGCTGTACCACAGCTGCTGCTCTGATGTTGCGCAATGCCAAGTAATTAACCTTTCTTCGGCAATGGGATTCACTACAAGATCATCACCATGTTGATGAAATAATTATTATAAATTCCATCTCTCTGTTCGGTTGACGTTGTTAATTACTTGTCAGTAATCGGCTACTCCTGACTGCGCTTCCGTGAACTGCCCTGGCGCAGATGAGAAGAAACGCTCCAAGCAAGCTCTACTGACTCCGATTTGGGTGCATTCCTTGTGACAGTGGCACCAGCGCTCATAATTAATTATCTTCTCATGCAAGATTTGCTCCAGATCACAGACGCTCCCCCATTCTAATGAGATGGCTTCTCCAATTATCTCGAGCAGGGAGGCAACGCTCGCTTGTCAATAAATCAGGGAAAGCGATGGCGGCTCATTGAGACTAAATTTCAGAAATTATCCTATTTACAGACATGCCAATAAAGCATAATACTGCGCTGAATACTCTTAAACACATTCAGTCATGTTTCTATCCCAGTGGAAAATGGTTTAAGAGGTTCAAGAGCCATTTTCTGGGTGAAGAGGGCGTTTAGCTGATTAATCTGCTGAACCTTTAGTTAAGGGCCTACAGGCAACAACATTTCTTTTTAGCTCTTATATGTGGTGGATAAAGATGTTATCAGAGATGCCAAGGTATAAAGAAATTAGTGAGGAATTAAATAAATAAACCAACAAATACATAAACAAACAGTATTACCAGTCACAGTTAGCATAAAGATTGGGTAGGGGGTACGGGATGAAAAATCTATATTATTATGAATGATATCTCCAACGTTCATGTTTCTCCAGTAAGGCTGGTAAATGATATGGTCTGAGACAGAGGAATATACATCCAAGTGACAGAAAACGGTGTTTGTGAAATGTCCTGATCAGAGCTGTGTATGCTACATTTACTCTGCTCTCCTCTCATCATTTTCATCATGGAAGACATTTCTCAATTCAGTGATTTCCTCCTGACTGAGACAGTATGTATCTTTACATATTTGTAGCTGCGCTCGCATTTATTCTCTTTTTTCCTCATGTCCCCGTTCTTTGACTTTGATATAGCCGTAGGGACGTGTGTGTGCGCGTGTGTGTGCGTGTGTGGCAGGATGGAGGATGCCATCATTAAAATGGTGAACCTTAAACCCGCAAACCTATGCTTCCTGTGTAATGTCGAGAAATATCACTTTGTTCACACTTTCGTAATAGCCGTCGTGATTTATAGCAGCGTTATACGTTTAGCAAAGTGAGTACCGATTCAAAACTTCACACGTGACTTGCATGAGAATTGTGAGCACCGCATGAGGAAAAGACATGAAGCGAACACCCTTTAGCATACAACAACCTCGCCAGAATAGGACTTAGGGTCTACCTGCATGATTTTAATTAAAGATAAGTTCCTCTTTGTCTAAGTCCATGCTTAGGTTACTAATCTGAATTCAATACATCCATATGTTGCACATAGAAGGCTAATGTGCGAACAGGGAAAATATTGAAACCCATTGCATTTAATTTGGCTCTGATCAATTCAGATTGACTGCACTTAACATGCAAATGCTTCTCAGGTCAAATCTGCACTTTCTTCTGGTTTGGCTGTAGTCCTAGTCTTCTTTCAATATGAGCACTAAGCTTTCATATATTGAAATACCATCCAAACTGCTATGTAATGCACTTACGTCCATTGCATGCTTGATTATACATAGATCAACACGATCATTTAAACAAAACCCTCCCTTACTGTTTCAGAGCACATAATGATCTGTTCAGTGAGATGCTCATTATGTACTATGGAATGTTAAAGAAGGGATACAGATTAACACAAGTTATCAACTAAATTACGCAGATAATGGAAGTTTATGCAACGAACTAAAAGTTACTAATTTAAGTGTATGATGGTATGTAATTTGAATGCCATACGGCATAAAGCGCATCTACGTGTGTCTATATATTATTTTAACGTGCTTGACATAAAACATAAAACATTCTGATTTGTCTTATCATTCGGTTTACTTTAAAGAGACTTGTCGCTCCTGAATTACACATGGTGTGTTTTGAATGATGGAATATTCATAGAAAACTAGGACAATTAATGATACAAGCTGAGAAGTAGGGCTGCACAATTAATCGGATATCGATCACGATTACGATTTTGACTGCCCACGATTAAATGAACATGATCGACT
>JANDJT010000217.1:4428079-4448676 GCA_024331685.1 Stegophilus panzeri | reverse complement strand
ATAGATAGATAGATAGATAGATAGATATAGATAGATATATATATACACACACACCATATATATGGTTTATCGGTTTATATTTTCTTGGGTTGTCATTTCCACCACTGTAGCATAATAAAAATTCACCGATCTCTGGATACGCTTCTCATTCCCCTGGGAGTCCTCAGATCCTAATTTGAGAACCACTGGCCAATAGAGCTAAATAACAATACCATTGTTGATCCTGACTCTGAGTGGGTTCTTGTGCATGTATGTTTAAGCATGTGTATGTAAAATAATGCATCATTATTTTTTATCTAGTGTACTATAAGTGAATGGTGTGTATTGGTCCAGAATCACACTATTCGAACCGGCTTATGCAAATGCCTTATTTACATAAGTAAGCTTTTCAACGGCCGTTCCACATCAGGGATTTCATTATTTGCCTTCTTTCAGGGACGTTTATGAGCTCTGCCCTCTTCTCTGACCCTCACTGCACACACGCTCCCCAAAGTGCAAGCCTGTAATGGCAACGACAGGCACATACCCCTAATGCGGCTGTAACGTATGTGTTGGTTACCCGCCAAAACTGATCTCTCAAACAGTAGCCCGCTGAGTATTTGTTTAACCCTGGAATCTGAAGGGCTACAATAATCTGTTCAAATACACCTCCAGGTCAAAAAAACACACAGCGTGCCACAACACTTGCATAACACAAGCACCAGTTCTATGAAGTGAAGTCACACAGAGAGACGTACATCATCTCCACAGGGCGGACACAAGATTTATGGTACAACTATTCAGACTTGTGTGGTGTACAAACACACCGTGTTAAGCCACATCCACTGCTTATGATACACAAGCTCAAGAATAAGACTTGTCGTGAAGCAGTTTTTGGTAATAAAATAATTTTTTGTCCCTATTGAAACCATACAAGAATGCAAGAAACGAAATAACTCATACCACTGGAAATATTGATTAACGCCGATAAAATATAGGTGTCGTAAAAATTAACATATTAATGGTAAGGCTGAACCCCAGAAATTTCATTTCTGTATAATCAAATTGCAACTAGAGAAGCATAATACAACATATATCCAAACATTTCAGAATGGCTTTCTTTCAGTAATTCTTCTCCCTTACTACAAAATCTAGAAATAGTATGAATCTCTATAATAGTTAAGCAAAAGAATCCCTTACGAGTATAGTCATCCGCTCTGATATACATATATATGATTTATACAGCCAAAATTATCCATGACACTGTGATTAATTGATGCTTGCATGTTTGTGATGAATTGATTTATTACATATTTCCCCAGACCCATTTATTATTTCATGGTAAACATGCTAAGAGGAGGTCAAAGAAGGCTTAATTGGCTTAACAAACAGAAATACTGCTCAAAAGACCCATTTGTTCAAATGCATCAAGCTTTTAAAGCGACTATCCAGAGTCCAAGCAATAACCCAATTCGAATAAACCGATTCACCATCATTGTCAACAATGAATGAATCACTTAAATACATGCTCAATAATTCTAACACACGTTTATAGTTGGCACATATGGTCTCATATGAGACCAGGAAATAATTTGCAATCACAATGTGTGCAATTTTACTATTATTGCTAAAGTACTTTAAAACTATATTATACCAACGTCTCTAAATTGTTAATGTGGACAAATTTCATCATGATATAAGCTTTGCTTTTCTAGACGTGTACATTTTCCATGGGACTAGGGCCAAAGTCAACCAATCATACGGTACCAAAACTAGACGTGCAAATCTCCCTTAAAGAGTAATCTTTAAGTGAAATACTTGTTGGAGGAAATTATGAGATTACATAAAATCATAACGACAGTTTGCAATCTGTTTGAGAACAGTTTGCAAGCTGTTAGTAAACACAACACATTGAAGGCAGCGGCTGTACATCAGTGAAGCTGTAATGAAATGCAAAACCCCGCCTCGCTAACAATTGGAGGCCTGTGTAGCAGCTTAGCCTGTTGGTCCAAGGCTATTCGTCATAATCAGCGACACTTTTCTCATTAGTAAAAAGCCATTACTGCTCGACTTTATCAGTCACCGAGCGTTATCGCTGCAGCGGCAGCAATCCTTGCATGCAGTACCGGGGATGGAAGGTCTCACTGTGCCTTAATAAGACTACCATTTCAGAAGTCTGCAGTCAGGTGTCACTTAGCACTTGGAGTTAGTCGCGTTAAGCTGCAGAAGAGCATTTCGTAATGGCCACTATCACACACAAAAGCTGCACTCCATTCCTCACAATCCCTCTTCCACCCTTCTTTCCCATGTGTTTAGTATGTAGCGGGCCGACCATGGGAGTTCTGAATAAGGCCATTGTTAGGCTGTCAAGAAGACAAGTGAGGTCCCAGTACGGCACTTTTGGGACGACGCCTCATAAGTACCTCAGAGGTTCACACCGTGATTAGATCTGACAGCATAATTTCTCCAAGTTCTGAATGAAAGCGAGAGAGAGAGATGAGAATAAAGCTGAACGAAAAATCCAAAAAACACCAGTCAAAAGATCCCACTTCATCTCCGGGGTAACTTATCGATTTCTAGTCATATCAAAATAACTCATGTTTTATATTGATTTATTAATATAGCCAAACCCTCACACACACCACACTATTAGCCTACATCTTCAATCTACATTGTATTTTTTTTTTTTTTTTTTTTTCAAACTACCAGCAAAGAGAATTTTACATCTGAATGCAAAGGATATGCATCCTAACTCTAAAATCACATAATAAAGAAAGAGAAAATGATTATTTTTGAGATGATAATAATAGCTAATACCCAAATGCAGATGCAGGAGCAAAGATTCTCCTTTTTGTGTATGTCATATGACGGATATCACATTTTGGCCAGTGTGCAGCTCTCTTTGTTCCTTACATGCATTTGAGCAAAACAAAAACAACAACAACAGCAGAATTTCAGATTTCACCATAGACTCTCTTAAAGACCTTCCATGAAACCCCAGTCCCACTGAGAGTAAGTAGTACTCCTGTGCTGCGCTATTTCACACTGTGATTATGACACATGCACTCATGCACTCCGGCAAGCAGAGGTCATTATGGCACGGCCGGCTGGTTTGTAGGCATGTAATTAATACTTTAGCGTTAACATTTCAACGGCCATGGTGGTGAGTGAGTTAATCACTAGGGGCTAAGGCTCTGAAATGACTCTGCTTTACGAATGGCTCCCCATCTCCCCTCTTAATCTGTATTTTACGAGTGAGAAACTTTGCATTATGCAAATCGCTGAATGGGAACAGGTGACATTTCGACGGCCAACAAGAGAAACGGCCCAGTTTGGTTTGGGACGCTGATTCAGACATTAGTATCTGTCAGTGCTGACTGCCCAAGCTTTGATATGCGTAGCAGGAAAAAATCTCATTTATCCGACCCAGTTTAAGGTGGAATTCCAGATTGTGTTTGAGGGAACGTGAGCTCGGCGTGGATAGGAGACTGGGTTAATGTGTTTGTGTGACTGTGTGCAGCATGAGCCATAGACCCACCTCATAGACACCTTGTTTTTCTAGTTAGCATGAGAAGGAGGTGATGAGTATATTTCAATATTTCAATGAATCATAATCTTAGACATCCCAAGCTTTTAATCAACTATTTGAAAATTGTGAAAGTAGTCTATCCAAAAGAAGAGTGACATGAAAATCAAAGCAATAGATTGTAGGTTATATTTATTGGTTATATTTATTTCATCCACAGTACTATATGGGCCTTGATGTATCCTATGATTATATTTTATTATATTTTATTTATTATGTTTAGATTATTTTTCATTCTAGAATTTTTTTTAACACGTACTATAATATTTCAGCACAGTCGAATTTGTGGAGCCGAAGATTTTTTTTCCTGCCATCCCACAGTCGAAAACACGTGTTGTTCAACGATTGTTAAAAGGCATGTGCTTATTTTCCGTCCCATAAATAAGATGAAGGGGCTAACTGTCAAGCTCCACCTTAAATGAGGAGCATCAGCCCAAGCTTGGGTGACTCTGGCTAATGTTTGCGTCTAATAAAGAACAAATCAGCGCCCAACTTGGCTCGTCTGATCATGTAGTCAAAACTGATGATCAAAGAAGTCATAAAGATCCCATTTAATCTTTTGCCTATCTATCACCCTGATGTCTTCATCCTCTTTGTGCAGCGGTAATATCAGCCCATTATGAAAGCAAAATAGATCTGGCGTGCATACAAGGCGAATGAAGTGCTCACTTTGATGTGACAGCAGGATCAGTGAGAGCAGTAATCTGTGGGAATAAAAAAAAAAAAAAAGATCTCAATTATTCGGCGAGTGTAATGTGGGAGAGCAGCTCCAAGCATGCACATCTGCTTTCATATATTGTGACATGCTCTGATAAAACATCCTTGCCAATTTATACTCTCTCTGCTTGACTAATCTCCAACAGCTCTCATAACCTCTAATCACTCCATCAGCCAAGAAGGAAGGGAGAAAGAGAGATAGAGAGAGAAAGAGAGCAGCAGTCTAAATGAGAGGGGGGACTGCCCTAAATCCAAATTACATTTGTAAATGAGGCGTGCTCTTATATTTCATGAGCATTAGGAATTTCTATAGTGTGGTTTTGAAAATGCAATGGGACATAGTGCAAAGCATGCAGCGCTGTAACACACCAGCCCAAGAGAGTTACAGCTGATACAGTCTGGCGGATTTGTTCTTATTAGTTGGGAGGATAATGCATGAAGACCATTATTACTGTTATGAAGCCTGAACAAAAGCAATTCAGCCCTGAATGGTAAGAAATGACTTAAGGAAATTGGAAAATAAAAATAATGATGATGTACATCTCACCTCCTTAAAAGGTGTCCACAATCTCAATTTGGAACACTATCAAACTATTGTAACTAGAGATTAAAGTAGATTAGTGAAAAGACAAGGAAGGAAGGAAAGAAGGAAGGGAGGGAGGGAGGGAGGAAGGGAGAGTGTGTGTGTGTGTGTGGGGGGGGGGGTTTGGGGGAATCAAAACCTGTAATCATAGGAGCTAAAAGACCTTAAGCATCAATTAATACCAGCTCATGGTAGTCATATTTTCTAATTATGTCTGCAGGCTCGGATATGTCCCCAATTATTATTGCACCAATTATCATAAATTTCCCTCTGCACCAATTAACAATACGGGATGCCAGAGCTGCATGTATTTTAAGTGTTATAATTAAGCCAGGCTCTTTTGTTAATTAGCCTGTTCTGACTCTTTGCTTTTTATGCTGCTCATCTGCTCATTACCAGAGCCATTTAATTCAATTAGCACCTTAATTAGATGAACAGCCATGTTCTGATGTTGCAAATCTTGTTGAAAGAGCAGGGTGTGATTAGCAAAGACAAACACTGCATGCAAATCATGGACGGTAATGTTAGAAGGAAGCCGAGGCGGTGCAAAGGGACGTGTGCATCTGTGCAGAGAGCACAAGACATCCATGCCTGGAAACCAATTATCAACCACATGCATACTGACATATATAGAACCATAAATGCACAAACACACATGCAAACAAAATAATATATATATATATAGTATTCTTTGAATAAAAAGTACACAAAATATTCAACATGCATAAGTATACTTTGCATTTATTTTTTTTTTTATTAGCCTACTAATCAATTACTGCATCTATTTTTAAGTTGCAGCATGCTGTAGCCTCACAAGTGAGATGGGTGATGAACACAGTGGGACTGCAGCAGATGTACTCTACTCTCAGATCCCTGTTGGTTCAGATAAGAAATCCCATTTGATGACATCGAGGGACAAACTCAATTAACTATAATGGAGAGAGGCCATTGTGCCCGTCCGCTCATGAACAGCTACAGAATCAGTTTTCTTGCCCAGACTGGAAACCCCACTGAAGGTATGGGAGACAACAGTAAGTGCTTTGGCAACAAGTTGAATTAAAGCCTATAAGAAATATCTGTGCATTAAACGCCTGAAGGCAATTGTTAAACCTGACTTCCACCTTATTCCATAACCGGAAAAGTCTCAAGCAATATCACAACATCTGAGTCCTATACAACATAATAATAAAGCCTTGTTCTACCTTACAATATATAATTAAATAGTTAGTTTTAAGTTTGCAAATGCTATTTATCTTGAGGTTGGTGTTAAGTAACTTTGATATTACTTAAGTATTTTATTTATTCTTGCGTTACAGAAACATTTTTAAACGTAGTGCTACGTATTTGTGGTTGGGATACCTAATTTTGCTTGATCAGTTAGCTTCATTATGAAGCAAAACATCAAACAGTGACTTCCAGAGTATCAAATGACAGTAGAAATTAATTTGCACCGCATGCTAAAGCTCCCATTTACTTGGTTTTTGCTTTGCCTGTCATTAATCACGTTTGACAGTCATCAGTTATCAGTTATCGGCTTACAGTGTGGTTGTGAAATGTTGATGCATTGTCAGCGTAGGTACCTTCTGGTTCGGTTTATGTCTGAAGTCAACACAAATGATCTATGACCCAGACAAAAGCTTTAAACCATGCAATCAAACATCCACATCTGAAGTGAGGCACTAATTAATGCGATTTATGCAAACAGATTTCATTCTTACCTCTTGCACACACATGAAGTAGACCATCTTTTTAGTGTTAAAGGAGAAGTCATTGTCTAAGCAGAAAATAGTATGTTAATAATAATAATAATAATAATAATAATAATATAATAAACTTTATTTTATAGAGCACCTTTAAAAGCAGCTTCTCAAAGCATTGTACACAAAATAAGCAGTACACATAAAATGTATAAAAGTTAATAAGAATAACAACAATAATAATAATAATAATAATAATAATAATAATAATAATAATAATAGAGACATCAGCAGTCAAATGCTAGTTTAAAAAAGTATGTCTTGAGTTAAGCTTTAAAAATGCCAAAGGTTTGAGCTTCCCTAATTTCAAGAGGAAGAGAGTTCCAAAGGGAATGAGCATAGACAGAAAAAGCCCAGTCACCCATAGATTTTAAGCGGGTTTATGGAACAGTTAACGAATTACACTGTGAGGAGCGCAGTCTGCGATTTGGGGTGTAAGGAATTAATAAAGCAGATATGTAATGAGGATGTTAGACATAATAAAGTTAGGTAACTTGAAAATTGGGCTGTCTGTCTGCAAACTATTAGACATATGAAAATATATGAACACTAACACTGAACATATCACTGTCCATGAATAACAGGGCTATCTGTAATTAATTAAAAAAAAAAAAAAAAAGTATCTACTGAAATAGTCTGAATGATAGATCATTTTTGTAATTGTATTGGGGAAAGTGTGAGGTATCACATCACACAGAAAATTTTGGAGCATTGCTATAGGGATTTGCCCCTTCAGCCACAAGTGCATTAGTGAGGCCCTGATGTTGCACGAGGAGGCCTGGTGCTCAGTCGCACCATAAACTAATCATGAACTGAAATTAATTCAGACCATCTATTGTTGATTTTCAGTTTCATATTGTTCATTCAAAGTGGGTATGCAGACAGTTTTGGATATTTTGGAAGTATTCAGAGGACTGTTTTAGGCCACTAAAATTTGGTCTTTTACATCAGAGTATAATTTACATTCAAAATATTGATTTGCCTTTCATATGGAAACCATTTACTATATAATCACCAATTTAGATCATCGATATAAATCAATATAAATGTCATCTGCTGTCCCTCTTGGAAGGCACAAAGATTTTAAAACTAATACATTTGTCCATTTGTGGGATAAATTAGTTCATTTAAGTGTCCATTCTAAAGAACAGAATGATTCTGTAGTTCTGACAGATATTCCTAAAAACTTTACACGTGTTTAGTTATGCTGCACGCATACTCCTGCACTTTTTGTTTACAGCTTGCGTGTCTCAGTTACAAGCTTGTTCACAGGGTTTGGGAAAAGACAATCCGGTCAGAGACTACAATAAGGTCAAAGAACCCTATCCTGATCAGCCTGCCTTACCAAATAAAATCTATTATTGACATCCCCAGTGGGATGATTATAAAAAAGTTGCTTGCCTCCCACCTCCCAAAATTGCTGGACTGTCAAAATGCCCAAACAACAGAGTAGGCTTGTAAGTATCCTGCTTGTATCAGCTGATAAATGGGCCGCTCTTTAAGGAACTTATCTCTTTAGGACTTGCAGCATGAGGAATGGCATCATTTGTACTGTTTGCCTGGCTGGACGAGTCAAGCTGGATCCATTTAAAAGATAGGGAGATACTGTCGACAGCAATAGACAGGGTAATTGCAGAGCCACTACTGTGGTATAAATTACATCAGTTCAAATGGCAGAGGGGCCCGCTGAGAGCAGAAAAAAAAAATCTGACAATTCACTCCACACGCCCCCCCACCACCGCTTATCACTGTTTAGCAGAGAAAAAAAGAGACAGGTGAAAAAAATTGAGTATTGATCAAATTAACAGTTTTACCAATCCATTTAAGGATGGTGGGGGCAACAGAGCCGGAACAATTAAATTCCAAAGAGAATATAAGAGCATAACTCATGACCTCCAGAGAAACCCACAATGACCACTGGTTTCCAATTCACACAATAGTCATGTCTAAATATCCACGACATTTTGTTTTATTATAGTCTGGAAATCAGATGCAGTAACAATATGATTTTCTCAGTGTCTACAAATATTATAGATTATACATAAATTATACATTCCTTTGCCAATCGTAGTTTGAAACGTAATGGCTGGAATAATGAGTGTAATCCTCCTAAAGCAGTGGCCTGGAATACTAATATACTAATTATCCAGTGGATTATCCAACAAGATTTTCCTTTACTTGTACTTCAGAAAACTTGACACCAAAGCTCTGGGCAAGCAGTACCTCAAATGTAGTCTAATTATGCTTACAGTCACATCTATGTGGTCTGGAAATGATTACATCAAGGTTCACACTGCTCAAACGTATTTGTTTTCACTGCATTTACAGTCACACTTGAAATCCTACAATTGACTTGAAGATGATCAGAATAACCAATTGTCACTAGGAAGTCAGCTGATAACAGGAACCTATAGAATAGAAGAAGAAGAATGAGTCTAGAGATAAACCCATTTGTGGTGCAAATTTTGCAAATTTGGTATATTTCCCGGGATTTTGATTCTCGATTATGATTATGAGCAGCAAGATTGTGCAGCGCATTGTTTTGCCACTTCAAAGTTCCAGAGTCCCCAGTTTAATCCTGAGTTCTGGTTACGATTGGTGTGGAATTTTGCATGTTTTTCCTGTATCTGTGACGGTACTTACTCTAAATGGCAGGTAGGCTGTGACCCTGACCAAGTGGGTACTAAAGATTATTGACATGAACTAACAAGCTCTTTAAAAGTTAGTGTAAGTCTTTCACATACAGTACACAATATGAAAACTGAACAAGTATAAAAAAAAAAAAATGATTCCTGTGAAAATCTGAAACAACGTTTTTTTTTTTTTTAAAGCATAATTCGAGGTACGTTTTATCTTTGTACAATCTCACCTGTTAGATCACAGACCAAAAAGTAATGAATTATGATACCAGAATAAGACTCCATATCAATCAAGGACAGTAGACCCATGGTGAAACATGGAAATGGCAAATTATTATTCAGGGAGTTTTCTGTTAAGAACAGAACCCAATGAAAATGTTGAAAATACTGAAATGATGAAGTAATGAATGAGCAAAGATTTGACGAAAGGCCCAAATAATCATCTTTGGAAGGGTATTAAGACGTAGATTTAATTTTTCTCTCTGTAGATTTAAACATATAACTGTATTTTTGTCATCCATCCATCCTTTTTCTATACTGCTTATCCTACAGGGTCGCTGGGAACCTGGAGCCTATCCCAGGAGGCATGGGGCACAAGGTGGGGTACGTCCTGGACAGGGTGCCAATCCATCGCAGGGTATTTTTGTCATGTATACGTAAACATAAAAGCACCAGAGATGTCACTACAAAGCCTCATCTTCATTTTGAATATCAAATGGAGAGTCCCCATGTCAGTCTGACCTTACCTAGACAGATGAAACTTATTAGGTTATTATTTTTCCGCCTCATAAAATATGAATACGTTAAACCCAGCAATTAATAATGCACCATAAATCTAAATATTCCTGTGTGTATTTTCAAACATGAATTGATGCTGCCACCTATGCATCTCTGGCCATTCTTCATTTAGATGAGGAATATAATCCTTCCCATTCGAAAAATTTTTCTCGTCATTGTTCCGGAAGGAGGACCTCGTATCCTGGCGAGAGACTACAGGCAGGCTTTTTTCTGCATAGTGGTTTTATGCATCATCCACTTGATCTCAATTTACATGTATGTCCTGGATTATAGGTATATTCGCTCAGGTCAGGTGGTTAAATCAATGGAGTACACTGTAACCTTTTCAGTTAATACAAGCAACACACTCTGAAGTGTTGAAAAAGGGTCTCTCTACGAGAGATGATAAAAGGCGCATCCATGTTGGTTGTTTTATTAATTTGTCATGACCTTGTGGTATCAGAAGATATGAGAGTCATATCTATGCTACTTCAAGCCTTCTGTCTATACTAAGAAGGATGAGGATGTTTGTGGGATAATTTGATACTGGTGTCACCCTGTCCAGGGTGGCCCAAGCCTTGTGCCCTGAGTCCCCTGGGACAGGCTCCAGGCTCCTTCGCGACCCTGTGAAGGATAAGCGGTATAGAAAATGGATGGATGGATGGATGGATGAATGATACTGGATGATACAAACAATGTATCAGGAAGGGAATTAATATGCATATTAATTAAGTTCTGAAATAAGTAAATAAAATGCACGCATTGTCCAGAACTACTACTACTGCCGTTTTAATAGATACGTAGGACTAAGAGGTTAAAAGAAAATACACTATATGGCCAAAAGTGGCCATAAATATGACACTGATACGTGCCCATTCCAAAACCATGGGCATTAATACAGGACACGTCCCCCCTTGCTATTATAACACCTCCACTTTCCACTAGATTTTGGTGCGTTACTGTGGGGATTTACAGATTCAACCATAAGAGCATTAGTAAGGACAGGCACTGATGTCGGGTGAGGAGTCCTGAAACACAGTCGGCTTTCCAGTTCAGTGGGGTTGAGGTCGATTCTTGAGCCACTCAAGTTCGTCCACTCAAATCTTGGCAAACCATGTCTTCATGGACATCGCTTTGTGCACAGGCACCTTGTCATGCTGGAACAGGTTTGGGTCTCTTAGTTCCAGTGAAGGGAATTATTAAAGCTACAGCATACAAAGACATTCAATACAACTGTCCACATATGGGTGTGATGGTCAGGTGTCCACAAACATTTGGTCATACTTTTGGTATGTGTCTGACATCTGCCTTGCACAGGATGGGAAGAGGAAGAAGAAGAGCAAAAGATCTAGAATAAAAAATAAATGCCTTTATAATTGTAGCCTGTCAAGAGGTAAAAAATAATTATTCAAAAACTAATAATAATTTCAGCAACAATCAAAACACAAAAAGCATCCTCACAAATGCAATCCCAAAACAATAATCCCCTTAAGCAGCATTAATGATTTTGTTTTTGTGAGTCTCCGATAATAATAATAATGACATCAACACAATACATGAAACAAATTAAATTCTAATGTCTCAAGTCAATAGAACACAAAAATACTTAAAATAAATAAATAAATAGCTACATCATAAATAAATACATTATTAAACTCTACCAGTCAGAGTTACATAAGCCTCACACTATTTAAAGATCAAAAGCAAATATAAATAGGCCAACAGATGGAGTTGTAAAGCAGCCTAGTGTAGTTTACCCCATAATCATTTAGTTCTAACATCCACTTTCTGTGACATTGCACTGGCTAGAGACTGAGGTTCCAGTACAGTGGGGGGACAAAGTACGTCTTCAAATTAGAGACAAAAGTGTTGGGTTTAATATTAAGATTAGAATCCAGTGCACCACCAGCCAGAGGCAAGAAGACCTTCTGCCTGGAAGCATTCTGTTCACCCAGTTCAGAGCAAGACATGGTGGAGCTGTCAGACCCACTGGCATACATTGCCCATGAGACGCCAAACTGCCTCGCTGACCCAACAGCATTCAAATTCCATAAACCACTGACATGAGTTCCATTACCCATGTGCATTCATGTTTTTTGATTTTTGAACTTTTTTGAACTTGATTGAACTTGATTAAATTCGCGCCATTTCGTGCTTTTATAACCAGTTTCCGTCGAGGCGATAGAACTTAAAGCCTTTGACCTCTTAGTTTTCTCAGCAACATCAAGATCTATGACCAGTCTACTGGAAAAGTAGTATGAAAACTACCATTCACACTGACTGGCTAACAGAAACCATTCTTATCCCATCCCAAAGACAGATCATCCATCCATCCATCCATCCATCCATTTTCTGTATTGCTTATCCTACGCAGGGTCACAGAGAGTCTGGAGCCTATCCCAGGGAACTCGGGGTGCCAACCCATCGCAGGACACAATCACACACTTATTCACACACTACAGACAATTTAGACATGCTAATCAGCCTACAACGCATGTCTTTGGACTGTGGGAGGAAACCAGAGTACTCGGAGGAAACCCCCGAAGCACAGAAAGAACATGCAAGCTCACACAGGAATGAACATGAGAATTGCATTGCACAGCACTCAGTACACTCCCATGTTAATGAACTTGGCTTCTCTTCGTCCCGCAAGGTCCATAGCAAGGTGACTGACTGCTCCCGCCGGCACGACAGTTAAAAAAAAAAAAAAAAAGGAAAAAAAAAATGTCTGTTATTTTTTTTCTGCATTTGTGCCATCTAAGATCAGTGACCTTGAACTTGTTTACTGGTTTGTGTTTTGGATAATCTCTGTACCGTGTTTGCTTCTGATCTGTTTTTGAACATTGCTCTCTAAATATCACTATGAGACTCTGTTTGGAACTTGTGTCTGCTTGTACTTTTAAAAAAAAAAAAAAAAAAAGAAAGAAAAGCTCTGCTAATTGATCCTCAGCAAAGTGTTGTGTCTGCAACGGCTATGTGAAAAGTTAAAGTTAAGGCAAAACCAAACTCACTTAACGAAGTTAATGAATGGTTAGTTACAAGAAGACCCATCACATGTTCCCATGATTTAAGACAGTGCTAATATGACTTTTGCGCGTGCCATTCATGAAAGAAAGATCCTGAATCACCATACTTCTACAGTTATTCAGTTTACTGGAAGAAAATGACTGGCTTGAAACCATTCCATTTCGTTTGTCTTGACGTGCAAATTTAAAATACCTTTTTTTTTTTGTTTTGTTTCCATTTCACACTCTACACTGAACAAATGCAAAACGAATCAAATTTTATACAACGTGTGAAGGAAAGGAGCTATATACTATGTATCTAAAATGATCCAGTAGTTACAGATCCAAGTCTTCTCTCTAGACACACAAGAACATTTGACAAAGTGGGGGCAGGAACACACATTATCACACTGAAGCCTCTTCTAACCCTTTTTGGGGCAAGACATTTCTCAGAACAGATTTTTCTAAACTCAACAGTATCTTTCAAGATAGGATGCCTTTAATGCATAATGTCTTAAAAAACAGATCTATGTTGTAGGAGGTCTATCTCTTTGGCTGGCTCTACTGCTTTAATTCCCAGACATCTTATAGTGATGGCTTCAATTTCCAGGGCTTTTGATAAAATCGTGCAGTCTCTTGTGTATTGGGATTGAGTACCCTGCTATGGGAGCAGTTTAATGAAGTGCCATAGTTTCACTGCCTTGTGATGCACTGTGATAAATGTGAAGCCGGCAAACGTAAAACATACAGCTGTAACTGAGTTAATATGACTTAAAATACTAACTATTTATTACGTTGGATTGTGCTGTCATACAATTTTTACAGGTTAAGCTGTGGACTGTTCTATGTACATTATATTTATTTGCCCATGATATACCATATGTACTCCAGGTTGCCAAATGATATAAAATATTCCTTTTATATTGTAAACAGTAAAACCTACTAGTAAAATCTGGGCAATTATCTCAGTTAAATCAAATTGTGTCTTACTGTACAAGTAACCAAACAAATTTAAAGTACTAATTGCAGACATCTCCCATTTGTCATACATCCTCTTATCGTTCATCTTTTTTTTCTGTATAAAACCATCATAAACAAAGGGTGTGCTTGCGGTTTCTCATGACGGACTAACACTGATTTTTTCTGACAGCTCAAGGAAATCACTTTCCTGCACCATACAAAGCAATAGCCCTCCTAATACAGCTTGATATCTCCTTGTTTATTTTGTTGCTGGCAGATGACCATTATGTGAGGCCCTTTTGTGGAGGTACTACAGGATATCTTGCAGGTCACATCATTCTAGGGAAGTTGATGACTCGGTTAGATCTCCATCACCCTCCACTCAGGCGGAGAATATGTTCTCAGCAGAGGTGCGCGGTTTAGATAGTGATGGAATCGAGAGCAGGTGACAGGCCACTGACAGCCGTTTCCTGTGGAGATGCCTCTATTAGTCCCCAGTTACCCCTTTAACTTGTGTTTGCATTGTTGCGGTACCGTGTGAGAAGTAGGTCGGTTACTGTGGAGTTGGTTCTGGGAGCTACGTGGTAGACATGATATGCAAGCGTGTAAATGTGACTCTAGAAACAGGGGCAGTAATTTCAAATACAATACTTAGACATTGTCTGTGAGATATTTTGACATAAAAATCTAAATATTGGTAAAATATGAATATCAATGAATAATTGTTTGAAATAAACATTCGTTTTAGAATCGTGATATTTAAAAGATTAGTTCTGCGTGCTAATATATTTATTAACTGTGTGTAAAGAGAATATCTTTCCTACTCAAGAGTTAAACATAAATCAATAAATAGTGAGAATGTAATCTTTACTTTATTGGAAAAAAAATGCTAAGGATGTTTTAATGTAATTTACAGTATATTAATACATAGTAGTTGAAAAGTAGTTGCATGAATCCAGAATTATAATATCAGAGGATCCCTAAACCAATTATTCGACATTAGATTACTTAAATTATATAATGTCATTTACCACTTGGAACTTTAGCGTATGGTGTCAATGATACCTGGGCATTGACAGCTGCATTCATTTCAGCCAGGACGAAATAATCCTGACAAGTTTATAAAGTGCCAGGGGGTAAAGGTTATTCACTTAGTGTGCTGGTCGGCTGTAATTTAAAACAATTAGCCCCCAGATCTGTGGCCGAGCTCCCCTTTCACAGGCCTCCCTCAGCGAAAGTTTTCAGCAGGACATTACACACTAGAGCAGGCACCAGATTGTGTGAGATTACGACAACATCCTGGAGCAGTCTTGGCTCTGTAATATCTTCATGTTTGCAGTCATGGCCTGTCACCCCAGCTGACCAGTGGGGACGCTTGGTGGGTCACACCCGTTCTTCAATCAACTTCAAGTGTTATTAAATAGTGACCTCTATAAAGAAAAGCACAATATAATGATGGCTTAAACAAACGCAATTTATCATCCTCCTCACGTTGACATTACTTTACCCTAGGACAGCCAACCAAGCAGGCACAGATCAACTGGCTCAGTGGCCAGGCTCAGACCCCAAAAGGGACTT
Organism: Stegophilus panzeri; assembly: GCA_024331685.1. Classification (NCBI taxonomy): domain Eukaryota; kingdom Metazoa; phylum Chordata; class Actinopteri; order Siluriformes; family Trichomycteridae; genus Stegophilus; species Stegophilus panzeri. Next base: position 4,433,095 of record JANDJT010000217.1, on the reverse strand, counting down.
CCACTTGCTTCAGACCACACACAAACATCCAATTCAGATAAACTCTCCAACAGTAAAGTCAAAGAAATGTATGAAAGGTCAATGCTTTTCAGATCTCAAAAGGAGCAAGAAACCCAGTGAAGATTTACCATTGTACTACATTTAGCTGTTAAATTCTCGATTCTGATTGGTCAGGAGGCGTTGACTAATCTTCTACAACAGCAGCTCTAACAGTATTACATTATATTAATGCACTCATTCTAATACGGTATTGTTTCTACAGTAACAGCTCCATCACAGAGGCTTGTATCATGGACATGTCATGTAATCTAAGGCCAAAAAAAAAAAAACGGATTAAAAAACAATGTAATTTAACAAAGAAATATATAGAATTGCTGAAATGCTGAAGCAGTATCTGTAAGGAAATGGTTATTTAACATTTTGGGAAAGAGTCTCAGGTGTCAGCACTTTGTAACACTCAGTATGTTTTCTGTCATGGGAGAGTCTTTCACTTTCACTTCAAGAGAGCATAAAAAGAGAAGGCCAGGAGGGGATGACAGTTTATAGCTGCTATAACGTAAGTATAGCAATCCCAAAAAAAAAAAAAAATTTAAAACAAAAACAAAACACCTTACTCTGGCTCTTACACCTCTACTCTGCGCACTTTGCTTCTTCTAGAACTCAATTAAAGATCTTGTATTGTAGCACTACTTGTATTGTTCTCTGCTTGATATATCGCTTTGCTTGTATTTCCTCATTTGTAAGTCGCTTTGGATAAAAGCGTCTGCTAAATGAATAAATGTAAATATAAGTATAGGAACTAACTTGGTACGTGGACATTCCGCAACATTACACGTAAATACAAACAGTTGGCTCTTAGAAGCTGGCAAATTGCTGTGGTATAAGAGGAATAAAAAAGAGTTTAGAACATGCTGGAATTTCTTTGTAACTTCATATTTTGTTTCTTTTATTTCTATTGTTTAGTCTGATGTGCTATGACTAAAAGTTATGGAAATGTGGTTCATTTTTCTTTGTAACCACTAAATCTGATTTTTTATTATTTTTTTAATGGAAAGGTATAATATAGTAGGGCGCCTGGTGGCTTAGTGGTTAGCACATTCACCTCACACCTCCAGGGTTGGGGGGTTCAATTCCCACTGCAGCCCTCTGTGTGCGGAGTTTGCATGTCCTCCTCGTGCTACGGGGGTTTCCTCCAGGTACTCCGGTTTCCTCCCCCAGTCCAAAGACATGCGTTGTAGACTGATTGGCATGTCCAAAATGTCCGTAGTGTATGAAGGGTGCGTGTATGTGAGTGGGTGCGTGAGTGTGTGTGCCCTGCGATGGATTGGCACCCTGTCCACGGTGTCATCGTCCCCCCAGTGTCCCATGCCTCCTGGGATAGGCTCCAGGTTCCCCGTAACCCTGAAGGATAAGTGGTATAGAAAATGGATGGATGGATGGATGGATGGATGGGTATAATATAGTATAAACAGGTTTGACAAACGTGCCACTGTAATCTAAAGTGAAAAATATGAGCTAAATATTAAAGATGGGTTTAGTGTACTCCAGTTTTACAGTCCCGAAACCAAAAGCAGAACGCCAACCCAGTGTGGACATGTGTTGTAGGACGACTGGCATTTCTAAATTGTCTGTAGTGTGTGAATGTGTGTTCGATTGTGCCCTGGAACCCCGTCCAGGGTGTCCCCTGCCTTGAGCCCTGAATTGCCTGGGATAGGCTCCAGGCTCAACCACCACCCTGTGCAGTATACACGGTATGGAATTTAGATGGACACATGAAAATGCTAAAAGGTGTAAGACTTCAGTAGAACATCCCTTGCTTGAGATGAAGGCTGCTACCTGGCAGAAAGACATTCTCCCCCACTGTAGCTTTAGTTTTATAATGACCATTAAAGTTATAAAAGGTCTGCATTATTAGGTAACCAATAAATGCACTGTATTGGCCAGACCCATCAAACAGGTCATTCAGGAAATTATTTTCCAGCTGGATTTTTATGACTATATTTTCTTATGTAGTATACACTCCAGGTCAATGCTAAGCCGAAGTTAGTTGACACTTCATCCATGGAGTCATGATTTTTTTATATACACTATTGACTTGGCCTTTATTGATTGTGCGGAATGTATCGCACAAATCATTTTGCACCAAATCAATAAAGAAATCTTGTGGAAAATTTATATTAAAAGATCTTTGTTTGCTTAAGTGAGTTTCAGACAGGGTGTATTGAGTGTTGCGTTGATTAATTGAGTTAGTTTAAAGTTGACCACTGCAAGCCCATTAAAGAATGCATTCTTAAATCATCATCTGCCATTTATGATTGAAATGAGATTTTCAATGCAATGAAAGGTCTGTTAAATAAATCACAAGTACACTTTACTGAGAACAATAAGCAGGACATAACTCTCAAGAAGCAAGGTCTTTCCATCTTCAAGTGCAGCACTTACCTGCATGCATTTTCATGGCTCTAGTTCCTCACTTCGCATCCTGCTAACCTTAAAACCCCATTCAAACACGTTCTATTGTACAATTCAAATTAATGCGCAATTACTTTTAGCGGTATGTCAGTCTATGGAAAAGCATGGAAATGTACTGAATAAATGTAATCAATTTAATCATGTGACCTGCTAGTCAATTGAAAGCTAAATGGCAGTCGATCAAAGCGAGATGGGTGACCATACCAACTTTGAGCTCTAATCACATAATTGAAGCAAAAAGGTCACTTGGGCTTGGAGGTTTTGCTCGCTTGGACACAGAAAAAAAAAATGCTGAGATGAGTTGCTTCAGTGGCAATGAAGGGCAGACTTCTCAAGGAGGCCACTTTTTTTTTTCTATCAGTTGATCATTTCTGTTTAATTATGTGGGGTGGATTTTGGAGTAGATAACAAGCTGTTATCTCCAAGTAAGAAGGATCGAAAGGATATCAAAAAGATAAAGTCGCATTCTAGGTGCTTATATTGGTAACGGTTACATTTTTTAAATAATATTTTGTCATATAAGAAATTTTATGTTTATGCAGTTGAAATGTTAAAGAACAAAACTAAACAAGGCAGAACATCTGCAGAGGATATGAACAAAACGGAGAAGAACATTAGCCTTTAACATGATAAAGCCCTTGATGAAATAATCAAAAGGGAGGGAGAGTCTCCACAGCACACATAATAGCCCACGGGGATTAAAAGATCACCTGAGTCAAGAGGTGTGTTAAACGCTATGAAATGAAGAAATGATTAGGGAAGATACACATGGTGCAATACCTGACAAGTAATTGAGATGCACACTCACTGTGACATCTAACTACATAAAGGAAATCAGTACAGACCCTGGCTTTTTTTTTTTTTTTTTTTTTTGGAAAGTGTAGGTGTCCCTTGCTCAGATTTTCTGTCAAACCAGTTCATCATGGATGTAGCCTGATGTTATCCTGTGAAGAAACAGACATATAAGAGAGATTTGTTTTATATGGCAGGTTGCAAAAAAAAAAAAATGACATTTTCATATTAATTGTACATAATATGATCACGATCCTATGCTGTAATAAACAAGAAAGAAAGAAAATTGAATAGGAAAGTTAAAAGGCAAGAGTGCTACACAGGTATGAGCATGGGCAATCAGATGCTTCATTAAGAGCGGATTTATTCAATCAGCTAGCTCACCCTTTAATTAAAGGTACTAATTACGCTATCGAAAAGGCTTAGCGGGTGGCGCCAAAAGAGGGTCGGCCCACGCACTTTTCCCCTCCTGCATTGGTGAAGGTGATGACCTTGTGATAACCTGTGTGTTCATCAGTCAAATTACTGTCCCCGGTAATGGTGATGCCAAAGCACTGGAACACTGGGGCCAACTAATCTGTATTCAAATTACACACCACCAAATAGTGAGGTGGCCTCCATGGCTATAACTCAGGCGCAGTGCATGCAGGGAGGAGAGCTGAAGAACCCCTCCCGTCCAATCAGACATTATCATACATTTCCCAGGTGTGCGACAGGCCTTCTGTGGAGCGGCTGATATTGGAAAAATTAATCATAAGTTCCCTATACTGCCTTAATGGTAATTTTTTATAAATTAATTAATTGCCAAAGTGTAGGAGGCGCACTGGTAGGGGTTATGGGTGAGAGGCAAGCAGACCATAATTCCTACTCTCTCACTCTTTATATCTATATTTTATATAGATATATAAAATGTGGCAAATTTCCATATACCTTTTTTTAAATGTATAAAAAAAAATGTTTTCAATTTTCTACATTTAAAAATTTAGACAAAAAGTGATATAACATAGGTAGTTTAGTAGTTTAAAAAAAAACAATAGAAACCATCACAAAAATAAATTCTAATGCTTTCCACTACAAATACCATTACAAACCATCAGCTAACCATTACCATTATTGGTCCCTAATGGTATCCACTAGACATAGCATAGGCTACCACCAGTAGAGACCCACCGTTTCCATTAAAACCAATACAACTCCCATTATAACCATTAAAACCAATATAAATTCTATGAGGGTTTCTATTGTTTTTCTCAGCAGGGTAGATATATATGCTTTATCACATATTTATTAGCTACTATAGCTAGCGTTTTGCTAGTTAGCTAGCTAATCTTTTAACAGTTTAGCTCTCTAATGGTAAACTAATTTAATTAAGTAATTAAAAATTTTTAGGTTATGTGTCTACATTGGCAAACACTAACATCACATCATTCTTTTTTATTATATTAAAACATACTACTGAAAAAGCAGGTTTCGAAGCACTGCAAGTTTATTTGTGTTTGAGGTGAAACAGAGAGTGGCTTTCTGCCGCCATCTTGTGATTGCTAAAGTAAGCTACGTCCAACGATAAACTCTTCCACACCAAAGGCTCCATAAACTCATTTAATCACACCTTTGTTTTTATTCTGCAAAGCTTGATAGTTGGTGTTGTTATTTTTTATTTAAAATTATATTTGTGTGTGTGTGTGTGTATATATATATATATATATATATATATATATATATATATATACACACACACACACACACACACAC
>JANDJT010000217.1:4410805-4427979 GCA_024331685.1 Stegophilus panzeri | reverse complement strand
ATATATATATATATATATATATATATATATATATACACACACACACACACACACACACACACACATATATATATATAATGATATACATTTAAATAAAAATAAAAAAGTGAACCTTTTTATGTGTAGTTAGTTAGTGACATGACCAGCACTGTTTACTTCAAGCATTCACCTGAGTGAGAAAGGTGCTTTCACTAAAACATTTGGTACATAAGAGTATATTGTTAGTATGTCAATAAGTCATATCACCTAAACAGGAAATGTAAAAGTGAATAGGTCAGTTATACATTATATGTGTGTGTGTGTGTGTGTGTGTGTGTGTGTGTGTGTGTGTTTATCAGGGATATAACACACTGACCTTGGGTGTGTGTTTATGATAAACACTTACATGCTCTGTGTGTCAAATGTGGGCAGTGGGACAATTCAGTGGCACTTTGTAATAGCTATTGCTAAACCTCATTCCTCATTATTTTCCCCAGTTCTTATTGTTTTCCACAATACAGTGGATATAAAAACAAAATTAAAAGAGACATTTTAACTGATAAATTAAAGTAAAAAACGATAAGAATCATTTTAGGAAAAGAAAAAAAGAAGAAAAATAAACTTCTAATACACAGCTTGCATGAGTGTGCACACCCTTTTATAATTGAGAATGTAGCAGTGTTCAGAATCAATTATATTCAAACTCATGTTAAATACTAATTAGCATACACCTGCAATCAATTAAAGTGACTGATTACCCACAAATAAAGTACAGCTCTTCCCATAGGATTTTCCTTGACATCTTCTTGGTAACATCCAAGTGGAAAAGCCAGGGGCTGTAAAGAGCTTACAACGCAGGTACTGGATCTCATCGTTGAAAAATATAAATCAGGAGAGGGTTACAAAACAATTTCCAAGACATTGGATATACCATTGAACACTGTAAAGACAATAATCAACAAGTGGAGAAAATATGGCACGACAGTGACACCACTAAGACAAGGATGTCCCTCTAAAATTGATGAGAAGATCAGAAGAAAATTGATCAGAGAGGCTGCCAAGAGGCCTACAGCAACAATAAAAGAATTGCAGTAATTTCTAGCAAGTACTGGTTGTTCCCTACATGTGACAGCAATCTCCTGAATTCTTCAAATATCTGGGCTATGGGGTAGACTGCCAAGATGGAAGTATTTTTTATTTATACAAATATAAAAATTAAAAAATCTAGAACGGTATGTTCAAAAATGAGCGAGATGATCGGGTGTCCACAAACTTTTGGCCATATAGTGTATGTTAAATAAACATCTCGTTACAAAAACGTTAATTATATCAAGATTATACGTTTTGATTTTCTTGGTTAAATGACACTTGCGAGTGTCCAGTCTAAAAAGCCCAGTGAATTACTGTAAAGCTGTTCCTATAGAATTGGTAACATATAACGGCTGGCTTGAAGCACGGCCGGCACGACTGTCAGAGCTGCTGTTAAAGATCACACACACTGGCAAAATGAAAATAAAGCATTTTTATTCCATTCCATGATCAAAAAACAATGGATGGCTTATATTAAGTAATGCTTGGTATTTTCCCTTATTAATAAATATAAACATCTTTCTATCATAATATCAGACACATAAAAAGGCACATTAGTGTTTTGTTTTTTTTAAAGTGTCAAATAACTACACAATGAAGTCAAACAAAATTCACGATCTCAGTTCCTCAGCACATAGTGTTAGTACAAGTTTTACATTTACATTAACGTTCTTTACATTATCATAGAACCTGAACAATATAAAAATGCAAAAAAAAGGCATTTAAACGAAACTAATATTGTGCATTCTGTACATTTTGTAAACTTAGATTATGAATATTAGATTATGAACTGCTTTAATCTAAAACATGTTCTAGTATTATTAAGACCTACCAAAGTGAATTTTAGATATGTTAATGGTTGTCTACTTGTGAATCATCTGCAGATGTTGGAAATATTATAAGAGAAAGTGTTTCACACAGTACTTCATATTGGTAATTCAGAGTTGTAAACTTTACAACTCTGGCAATTGCTCAGCCTCATGATTAAACATTTTTACACAGCAGTGGTCTACATGGTACGTGGAAGTGTACATATTGGTACAGGATTATTGTCTGTTACTGTAAAAATGATATACTACTAATCATAAACATACCCCTTTGTGTCAGGGTATTTTTCAGGGCTCAGATTTAGTGAAACAACGCAGACCAGGGATCCTCCAGCGAGAGCTGGTGTGGATGCGCAGGTCCAGCCACTCCTGCTGTGCCACAGCTAAGTAGGACTCGGGTGGAGCTGTGGAGAGCAGCTCAGGGCTCACAGAACCTTCTGCCCGAGTCAAGGCCTGGTGACAAGCAGCCTGGATGTCTAGAGTCTCCAGATTATTGAGGCTTCCAACCGCCTGGTCCACCACCTGGGTCCTGTTTGGGCCTGAAAATACAATAAAAATGTTCAAGAACTGGATTTTTACGTTAGCCAGAACATAAAAATGTACTTTTGCTTACAAAGAGATGTCATCTACCATGCATGCCAGCAATAAGCACTGGTTTCCTAGTTATTTATTTATTTATTTTTAAAGATAACAAGAATCAGCAATCAAAACACATTTTTTTCCCCCATAAACTGGATTAACATTTCTACTTGCTGACAGCTCTTGTGAGAAGAGTGAGGTAGAACGCAACCCGATTTTAATTAAAATTCTTCTTCTTCATTGAGACCAATGAAAAATAAGAAGTTTGTCTTTAAAATTACTAATACTATTTAAGATTAAAGTTAAATTAATTCCAGGAAATACAAAAAAAAAAAAAAAAACCTCAATGACTGTTACCAGAATAATTAGAATTTCTGCATAACATTTTCTTGTTTTAGTCCTGCCAGTCACTCACAGCAGTGCCGGAAAGGCTCCCATCTTGGAGAGGGCATGTATGATTTGGTCACAGGTTGCTGCAGCAGGCAAACTATGGCGCTGTCCACTTGATGAAAGACGCGCAACGACAGGAGCCGTTGGTGCAGCTCCTCGCTCAGGCTGTACTTCTCTGAACGAATCAACTCTCGAATCAGGTCAAAATCCTGCTTCAGCTGCAGTGCTCCATGAACACTATAATGAAGGAGTTTATATGAAGGAACAGTGCTCTTCCAAACTTTTAATACCCATTTCCAATACTAAGATTATGTATACAATGTCATTTTAATTGCCCGCTGACCTAAACTTGATTTTCTGTTTGAGTATGTGCTCCATCCAGGCCTCCATGAAGGCAGTCATGGCCTCTGCCAGTGCTGGAATACGGGTCTCATCCGGTAAGGGCTGCACTCCCTCGAACACCTGGCCAAGCACACTTTGAGCTGCAAAGGCTGCATAATCACTCTGGGTGCTGGGTAATTCTAAGAAAACACACAAAGCAGCTAGTCCATATTGGAAGTAAAAAAAATATGGATGACTAACTATATTTGATAGTAACAATATTTGGGCAGAAACTCCCCCCCCCCCAAAAAAAATGCAATTATCTGCCTTCTGACCTGTTTTATAGTTGACTCGCCAGTGTTTTCCTGATGGCATCGTTTGCTCAAAAATCTCCATCGACATTTTCTTGCAGTCCATCGAAAATATCCGCAGCACAAGTTCAGAGAAGACCTATGATTTAGTAGGAGATTACATCAACATTGTCTCAATTTTTATTCGTTAAACCTGGATGAGAATTAATCAATCAATCACGAGACACGGAAGAGCTAAAGTTGTACTTAAGTTGTAGAGGTCGACTGATTGCTCAGTTTTGCCGATAACCAACTGCAAACAAACTGTGTACGTTGTTGTGTTATTTGAAGTGGGTTTATTTATTTATTTATTTATTTATTTATTATTTTGGGTGTCTATTTTTACTTTGTTATTTGGAGTGTTACTTTTTGGTTCACTTTGGATGTATATCTTTTATTTACTTTAATATTTATTTCACGGAAAAAAGTACAGTACATTTTCACACAGTACTGTTTATTTTTGTAATAAGTTTCAGCAATATTTTACTTTAAGTGTAAACTTTAATGTTTTCATTCAGTATCAATTTTAAAAACTATCGGTAGGTACCACAGGTACCACGCAACTTGGTGGGTTTACCGGTCGACCTCTATTAAGTTGCTATAGCACCAGTTACTTTCAGGTCTGTTTAACTTCAACTGCCAAATAATTGTTTATGATCGTTTGTGTTTCGTACAGAATACACGTTTCAAACCCCGGGTGGGGGTGGGGGGAGGAAGGGCCACCCTCTCCTCACTTTTGTGCTCTTTAGATCACTGGCCATAATAAATCAGTAAAGCTGTGCACATGCATTGCATTGCAAATTATGCTTGTGAGTTTGCTTGCTCAGCTGTTTTAAACATAGTTAAATACATACACAAGATATATATTTATACCAAAATTACTGCTCTACAGTTTTTACAGATGGTGCGAATTTTTTTTAAACTACCGCTAACGTCCAGTGTTTGTTCGCATTTGTAGCCTGTACTTGTCTTCTTTTGTGTCTGTAGCCTTTTAACTCGAGGTGGAAATCTTTCGAGGTTGTTCTAAAATGTAGTATTGTAGTATTGTATGCATATCGCGTCCTGTTCCTTAAAATAAAGCATTAACATCAATGGAGATGGGCTGCACATGCTTAGAGCTGTATTGATGCGTTATAGAAACTGCCTTACCAACATAATCTAGTCATGATATTCTCGATATACCCCAATTATGCAATTAGCATTTAGTATGACATCACTATATACATACTGGATGCTACCATTTTCAGCAGCCCTAACCTAAAATAGTAGCAATCAAAACTGCTAGCAAGATTTTCTTCCCAGTTATAATGGCAGCGTGCACTGAAACTTGAGAATGTTTTACTTGTAGTTGTGAGACTGCATGAGATAGTTGAAGTCCATGTTCCGCGATGAGATGACGATGACTATGATGATGATGATCAGTACTTCCACCCACAGTGTTCAGCTGCTGCACTAGACTCTCCACCATCTCCCTGAGAGCCTTCCAAAATTCATACAACCAAAGCTTGTATCAATTCTTCATTCATACTCTCCAAATAAGTATACAATTCAATACAAAATACAGCTCTATACCTTAAGGTCTCCTTGTGTGACTAGCACGAACTTAGTAAGAGACCACGAGGCCAGAAACTGGTAGGCTTTACTCATAACCCAGAACGTAGAGGACTGGACAGTGGCTTGGGCCCTGCGCAGCAACCCTAGGTGATACGAACCAATGCTCCTGGTTTCCTTCTCTCCTGGACACAGAAAGACAAACATTATGAATTAGGACACAAAGCAACTCTAACAAGATGCTTTATCTGAACTGCTTTATCTTGTGGAGGTAATACTAAATATTTCATAGGCACTTTTTTTCCCGCCCCATCGACACATTATGAAGCGTTCAGGAAGAAAACCTTCCCAGCTCATTAAAAGACTGCAAAACAGGAACTGTTGCAGTAAATCGACCGAAGAGTACCGAAGTTTGTTTGTGGGGTTTGTAGTAAGTGAAGCACAGAGAGGAGAGGAGGGAAGAGCTGGAGTACAAGTTCCATGGTCGCGGTTCTCACAGCGGAAGATTCCGTCGTGGCTCTCGGTGAGCACTTATCCTTCATTCCTAAACCCAGTGACTCGCACATTACTGCAACACAAACACACAGTTAAGACTGCTAACTCTCGACCCGTACATAAATAGGAAAAAAAAATTCAAATGTTATTGAGCAATGAGTTTTACTAATGACCTATTATTGACCTATACAAGCCTATAAATCTTCTTATTTATATGTTATTCATTAGCAACCAGTATCAGGCAATAAACACTTAACAGCACGTATCGACGTAGTATTCGATTCATAATGACACTTTCAATAGAAGAGCACAAGGGACAGGGAATATTTCATAAAACATACATCATACACGATATAAAAGTGACATTCTGTACATTTCTACAGCAGTTAGTGATAAATTGTGTTAAAATCTAGAATAGCAATCGTTATTAGATGGCATTCAACAGCTTTGTGGTAGAAAAAAAAAAACAACAAACGATTAAGCAATCCACCTGTATCGAACAATTTACACAACCAGTCAAAAGTTTGTGGACACTCGACTGAAATGTTTCTCATGATCTTAAAACGTTTTTGATCTGAAGGTTTGATTAAATGTTTGAAATCGGTGTCGTAGACAAAAATATAATCGTGCCGACGTATTCGTTTCTTTCATTAGAAAACTAACATTTTACTTACAAAATTTTTTATTTATTTATTTATTTTATTTTTTTAAACGGACGACTCCAAGCGAAATATTCCGAAAAGCAGCCGATAAGTGTCCGGCGTAGGTGCCAACTCCTTTATTACTGTTTGAAAAGCATCTCAGCGTGATTCCTCAAGAAATCAGTCGAGAAAATGCCAAGAATACATTTCTGGAAATTCTAGGCAAAAAGCGTGTCTACCTTGAAGATGCTAAAATTATTAATTATTAAATATTATTTTGATTTATTTTGGATTTTTTAATCACAAAATAATTCCCATAGTTCCATTTGTGTTACTCCAGAGTTTTTATGACTTTATTAATATTCTAATTATAAGAATTAGAATAGAATTGGGGGGCGAGTGTCTAAACTTTTGAGCGGTAATGTAGATATAAATATTATTAATGTCATTTAGACAACGCAGTAAAGCTTTTCCAGTTTAGCTGACCAACTCACTTGCATCCCAGTGCATGAAGGCAGCAGTAGATAAAACGTGCGAGCAGAATTTATTCAAGACATCCTTGCATTCAGCTGGAACCAATTCTGGAAAGAGCAAATTGTAGTAAAGTAACTCAGCACTCGAGCAATTCACTAAGCAAACAAACTGATTCTATGTACCTTTTTTTTTTTTTTTGTTTTTTTTTACAGTCTTACCTTCTTTACAAGCTTGCTTTAGCCATCTGACCAGAAGGAACACCATCTGATCGTTCCACTGGTTCATACCACCCAAAACACCAATGTGAGACGGGTAATAAAAACGCTCGATAACTGCTTTGCCAAATTCCCTCCATAGCGTATCCCTGTACTGAGAGAAAAGCGCCACACGTGCATCCATGCTGCTCAGGTCCATCTGCTGAACAGCGTTTTGGACACCAGAGAGATACATTTTGGGATTTTCTTCTTGTCCACTGGCTCGGCGCCTCCTCTCTGCAGAAGCACTCCAAGGTCTTTTGGGAACGCGTGGCACTAAGAGGTCCGTTGAGGAGACTAAGACTTGAAAGAGGGTTTCCAGAACGTCCTCGCTATCCTCATGAGCAAACATGAACAAGGGCATACGACTGGAAGACCAAAAACTGTGGTGTGGCTGTTTAGAGGATTCGTCCAGGATAGACGTAGATCGGTCTGAAGTAGATGGAACGAGAAGATCCGGACAATCCGAGGCCGCCCGTTTCGTGCTGGTTTGTCCTGCAAGAGAAAGAAGATCAGTCTGCTGACGTGTCCAGCTGTAAAGTTGCCTGGCCGCAATCTGAGCTCGATGCTGTGCCACGATCTCCATGATTTCCACCACTAACGATGCTCCAGGTCTGAGGTGTTTCCTGGGCAAGCCTAATCCGATCGGAGAATAATCAGAGGTGAAGAAACTCCAGGCTGCAGCTCTTTTCTGGGACCTTGGGATTGCGATGACATGATTATATAGCTCCAGAGCAGACAGCAAGTCCTCTAAGGCATCTCTGGGTACACGCACCAGTTGAGCAGCAGCTAAAGCTTTAAGCACTGTGTGCATGCAGTTCTCCATCAGCAGCAAGGCTTGCTGTCCCAGCAGCCACAGGCCTCTCTGCATCGAGCCTAGCATCTCTGTGCGACTGAATACGACAGTGCGCAAGAATGGGTCAGAGCGCACTCGGGCATACAGCATGTCCCAGTGTCCGACATGGACTTGTAGTTCCTCGCACATAGCCCTAAGATCCAGGTTCCGGTAAGAGTTGGCTTGTTCATTTGAATTTTGACCCCTGCTGGCTAAGAGATGGGCTTTCCCCAGCACATCACCCAATCGTGATATAAAGCATTTAGCTGCACGACATCGACGGCCATACTCGTGGAGGAAGAGGAGCTGAGCCCGTTGTTCCAGAAGGTTCTGGAGCTGTGCATAGTGCTGGCTAAAGGCTGGTGCCTGAGGGTGGTGGTAAAATTCCGCCTCCCCTGAAGTAGATAGTCCTGTAACGCAGCCTCTCAGACAGCCTCCTGATCCACGCAGTACACGGCACTGAGACCTGAGACTCACTAAAGTGCGTTCTAGGTGCTGGAGGCGTTGGGAAGAGCGAGAGGTAAGATCCTGGCGTGCGACAAAATTATCTTCATTTTTATAGTTCCGGCTGGAACTGTCGCTCTTCTGTCTCAGGAGGTGCTTAAGATTGGAACCGGAGCGCGTCTGAAACAGCGGATCGGTCTTCCGACGGGACTTGGTAACCGGGCCCTGGTACGGAGAACCTGCGGACACGAGGAGGCCATTTAGGAATATACGTTTCTGAATAGGACAGCTGTTTCATAGTGTTCCTGCTTCAGGTGTGCGTTATATCTTGGGTTCGTCTGGTCAAAATGAAACTAAATCGGCGCTTCTGATTTTCAGAGTTTGCACGTAACCAGCAACAAATTACACATCACGTGTAGAAGCAGAAAAGAGAAGACAACTGCAAGAACATTAGCACGATGCAAAAATCAGCAGAGGAACTAAGTTTCCCAGTGTAACTTACACTCTTTAGCATAGAAGTAATACAGTGACTTACACAACCTACCATCACGTTTGTCCTTCGACGGATATGTTTCAGGAAGTATTTCTGGACGACTGTTTGTTTTTTTCTGTAGATAAAGAATTCAACTGAAATGAGCCAATGACAAGCAAAAGGAGACTGCGACAAGACAAACATCCATTATATTGAAATTTAACACGAGACACTGCAGCTTAAAATCTATTGTTTAGTTATTACATTGACGAACAGCACTTCAAACAAGAACGTCTGCATCTGCAGCATGTTAACACAAAGCAATGGTTTTAAAGACCAAAATTAACAATCATTTTATTACAGTGCAAAAACAAGCAGGTTCGGTCGCAGCTGGACCATCAGTTTAGTAGTTACCACAGTGACCTGGTCAGTATCAGAGGCTTGAAGCTCAGAGCTGTCAGTCACAGCAGACGGTAGTGCTCGGCCTAGACAGAAAACATGTCATGAGACATGTTACGTGTGTTCACAGGCATACTACAAAACAGCAATTAAGTCTAAATCAAACACATGGGGAAAAAAAACAAAACAACAACAGATGATTGAGTTGGTAAAAACAGAATAATTACATTGTTATATTCTTCTATATAGGTAGTGGTCTGGGAAAACCAGGAAGTAAGCTCATGATAAGGCACATTATAGTTAAAATAACAAGAGTTTCACAGAACTCGGTCTGGTTTGGATCAGTGTTTGTCTACGTCGCAATTCAAAGAGATTCTGACTGACTTTCTGCGGTTACGGATGGTCCTTCCTTATACGGCTCACTCAATTAAAACTGCAGCCAAACTGTGACATAAAAAGGGAAAAATTCCAGAAAAGGGAATTTTGAAGAACCTTACTCTGACATTACCATCAGACATAATGTCATACGGGTCAAAAGATAACATCTCCACTCAAACGTGGGTCATGAGGCATAATTACCGTGTTGCACACGCAACAAGGACATGAGAACTCTAACAAATTATTCATTAAAAAAAAAATAAATAAAACAAGATCAAGATCATTTAACTTGAATATTTCAAGATAACTCTTTAGTCTATTTTTGATCCAATACAGACTTAAGTCGAGATTTTCTTGGGCACAGAGTGCATCACTAGGAAGTTAAGGTAAGACCATATCAGTTAATTTAGTTTTTATGACGTATGTATTAACTGAGTGACTTCACTATATCCTGGACAAAACATCACGAGTGTAACATGGTGTAACTTAACTGCACACAAACATGTTGAATGATTATCACAGGAGATTCGTACGTACTCTCAGTCATTCCTGAATGATGGGAAATTCGAAGCTTGGGAATAAATCTGCGACTGTTTCGAGCGTAACATACCCAAAACAAGACATGATAAAACTACATACTAAAACTTTAAAATGTTGATTTTATCCATATTCTTAAGATCTGGTTATTTTCCTTTGTTTTTGTTTTTTTTAAATACTATTAATTGTGCTTGACTTACTGAAGAGGAAATTTTGTTGTTACTAATGGAAACCTTGTTTTTATTAAAATAGTTTGGACGTAACCCAACGGTTACTTTCCCAATGACTTAACCGACCTCGCCCCCAAAGCGGGCTGTGACCCTAGACAACCATTTCGATAGATATCTATTAAATAGCCTTTGTACTAAAATAGGAAGACTTTTATTACAGGAAAGAATAGGAATAAAAGCAAAAAAAAAATAAAATTAATAATAATAATTTTATTACACAAGGTAAAGTAATGTCACAATTTCCAACATTAATTAATTGTGAGTAGAGGTCGACCGATTGGTCGGTTTTGCCAATTAATCGGCACGGAGGTGAAATAAAGACTATCGCTGACCAATTTTGTGTTATTTGAAGTGTTTTATTTATTTATTTATTTATTTATTTATTCATTGTGGATGTCTATTTTTATTTGTTATTTGGAGTGTTACTTTTTGGTTCAGTTTGGTTGTATATTTTTTATTTACTTTAATATTTATTAATAGTTAATATATTAATATTGATATGTTTATTTATTTCAGGGCCTCACACCTCCAGGGTCGATGGTTTGATTCCCGTTGCGGCCCTGTGTGTGTGTGCGGAGTTTGCATGTTCTTCCCGTGCTACGGGGGTTTCCTCCGGTTTCCTCCCCCAGTCCAAAGACGTACATGGTAGGCTGATTGGTGTGTCCAAAATGTCCGTAGTGTATGAAGGGTGTGTGAATGTGTATGTGATTGTGCCCTGCGATGGACTGGCACCCCATCCAGGGTGTACCCCACCTTGTACCCCATGCTCCCTGGGATAGGCTCCACGTTCCCCGCGACCCTGAAGGATAAGCGGTATAGAAAATGGATGGATGGATGGATGGATGTTTATTTCATTTTTAAAAAGTACAAATCGGTCGATTAATCGGTTATCGGCAGGTACTGCCCTATAACTTAGTTATCAGTATCAGTCGACCTCTAATGGAGGAGAATTAAGAAAGACATTATGTTTTTACAGTAGTTAGAATCAGGGTGACATGGAAATTATCTTATGGATATCTCAAGGTGTTACGCCTTATGTTAATCATGATATTTCACAATATTCAGTTACATTTATTGCCGTATATATTTGAATGACTGCAGTTTTCATGGAGTGACCCATGCCCTTCCCAAAATACCTGACGGTCCTGTGCTCATCCCAGGACTCTAATTCACAATATTCTCCTACTGAACACCTTTCAACACACTTAACACTACAAGCATAATCACTTCTAATTGCTAATCGTGGGGGAAACCCCGTTATCCTAAAGGAAGTGTCTATAATTATCAGCAGTAAATCCGCTCACCTGCAGCATGAGGATGTATCTGAGTGTGTGTTTGTGTTTGGTTGGGTTCAGCTTCACTGTGTCCTTCCTGAGGGCTACTGGATGTCTGAGCCATTCTCTCTTTCAGCTCACTAACTCAGCTCCACATTTCACCTACAATGGCACAAGAAACACAAAGCCACAACTAGCTTTGGCACTGAATAAAAGCCTTCATATATACCCACTAAAAAAAGGCGTTTATCTAATGTTTGCCTTCAGCTTGCAGTTTAGTTGTGGCGCAGGGATGACGTCATTTTGTAACGCTAAAAACCCGGAAACGAGTTAGCATTTTAGCACTTCCGGTTCCATCGTCCAGAAGTCAGTGGGTTTGTTTTTTTGTTGTTTTTTTTTATGGGATTTTTGGTTAAAAGCCTGAAATAAGGTCTGTGGTGAAACACAAGCTCAAAATAGTTTCATGTTTTATTCTAGGACATAAAATACACCTGTGATTGTGCCTTGTGATGGATTGGCACCCTGTCCAGGGTGTACCCTGCCTTGTGCTCGATGCTCCCTGGGATAGGCTCCAGGTTCCCCGTGACCCTGAAAAGGAGTAAGCGGTAGAAGATGGATGGTTGGATAAAATACACCAGTAATACCGCACTCATGATTTTTTTAAAGCTTTTACGTGTATTGAAAAGGGCGGTTGCTAACATGGTGCTAAATGGGACTACAAACGTTGTCGCGGACATTAAACGTCATCACGCCGAACAGGGGGGAAAAAAACCTTTGGAGGTAATATGGTTCAGATATGCTGTGCACAATTTTCCAAAAAAAAAAAAAAAAACGTGGATGAAGATTCATATTATTACATGAATCCGTATTATGGAAACTGTTTTTAAATCAAGTTTGGAAAAGTTGCCGGAAGCTTGGTGATGGTGATTTTGAAGTCGAGCGACGTAGTTCGTTTATAGCATACGGTTAGCTTTTTATTTCTGGCGATTGTATTTAGGCTTCAAACTTCATAAAAATTGTGTTAATTTGTGAAAATTGTCTTGATATTGTAAACTTTTGTCGATCACTATTGGGTTTTTGTCGAGGGAACCAGTGATATGCTAACTCCCGGGTTCCGGTACAAAATGACGTCATTCTTGCGCCACTCTATACCCCATATTGTCTTACACCACTTTCTTTACTGTTTATATGGTTGATAAATGTGTCATTTATAATCATTCTGATGCACAATATGGCCAAAAGTATGTGGACACTTGACCATATGTGGTTCTTCCCCAAACTATTTTGTTCCCATAAAGTTGGAAGTACACAATTGTGTATAATGTTTTTGTATGCTGTAGCATTAAATATTTCCCTTCCCTGGAACAAGGAGGCCTAAACCTCATCACCCAACACCAGTTTCCTGACCTCATGAACGCTCTTATGGCTGAACAGCCAAAGAAGAGTAGAGGTTATTATAGCATCAAAGGGGACTAAATCTGGAATGGGAATGTTCAACAAGCACATATGGATGTGCCATATTTTTATCATATAAATGACATCATTACAGAAATTAGACTAGTACAGGTAAATTGATTAATTCTAAAAGTTAGAATTAAAGCATCATCATCTACCCTAAATGTACTCGAACACATTAAAAACACAATCTTGTCTTTTCAGATTAATTTCTTTATTTCAAAATGGTGGTCCTTATAAAACAACTGGTTAAATATTGAACAGATGTATTGTAAATGTCAAATTTACAACGCCATAAAAAATAAAAGCAATACTTTGCAACAATTATATATGAGAAACGAACACTTTCATATGAAAACCTTGCCCATATGGAGAACAAATTTATTTTCAACTAACATTACATAGTTTATGAATTCACAAAGAATTTATTATTTTTTGATGAATTTGAGATGTATTTTTTTTGTTTAAAAAAAAAAAAAAAATTAAATAAAAAAAAAAAAAGAAAAGAAGAAGAAAAAAAAAAGCAATTGGAAACATAGAATATTAACAGTAAAATCAGGTGAGGTTCAGTGCGTTAACAGTTCTCTCGCGTTATCCGAGCATTAGTGAGAGCAGTTAAGCCATCTCGGCTTCGTCTATCTTCATCATCTTGTGGGGGGTTCCTGAGTCCCGCAACAAATCAACCTGCGGTAAAAAAATAAGTCGCAAAATGGGTAAGTCAAGTCTTTTCAATAATTTGCTGCACGCACAATCAGTGTTTTTAAAAAAGTGTTCAAACACACCTCAGGGAATAATGATGAACTACTCGATTTTGAGCTCGATGCTTCTGTGTCAGGATCCACTGAGCACTCCACGTCCAGCTCAAAGTCCATGACCTCGCCCAGATCTCTGAACAAGTGAAACCACAAGATATTTCAATACATTGCACAATTTATCAAATAAATTAAAAAAAATTGCAAAATATCAAGCACCAAAATCTCAAATAAATAAATAAATAAATAAATAAATAAATAGACATAGAATATTTTAGAATATAGAATTTAGCTAATTTTATTTTTCAAGAATATACACCATCTCTTTATTCTGCGGGTCATTATCTTTATTAAAAAATAAATAAATAAATAAATTTATAATAAAAATTGTAAAAAGTATGTTGATATAATATGACCGTTAACAACAACAACAACAACAAAAAAAAAGCAAAACAAAACCTACACAGCTTGCAGATCGCTTCCTTCATCAGCAGGAGGGTCCCACGCATGAAGTTTGACTTTCCACAGTTTTATCTGCTGGTCCCAGGAGCGGCGGCTGTATTTCTTAAATTTGTTGGGAGTTCGTGGATGAAGCCCTGGTTTTCTCAAGTGCCTGGAAACAGAAGTGAAAGAATTAAAGACCGGTATTAAAAAAAAAGACCTCTTATACACACACTCAGCACTCCTAACTTCGTTAAAATCACGACACATGCTTTACTCTACTCACTTGGGAACTTCTTTAATGTATCTGTCATAGGCGAGGGTGTTCTTCCCATAGTTAATCTGCTTTTGTCTCCTCATCAGGACGGTCTCGTCAGTCTCGATGTCCCCGGGTACAGGAGAATCTCTGGAGTCTCGCGAGTCTGAACTGTAGGTACAGCACAGAGATTATTAAACACACACACACACACACACACACACACACAGTACAAGCATGTTGACACTAAATCTGTAAATAGCAAACCTTCCAGATGACATTTTCCTCTCTCTTTGAACAGGATCTCCAGTCAGTATCCGCCGTCTGTAACTAAACCGTTTAAGAAATGTTTAGCGATTTTAAAAAAAAATATTTTTTTTTTCAAATGTCTTAAGAGTAAAGTTAAAATAAAAGCAACTGACCGCTCTATGTCCCGTCGAACGCTAGTGCGCATTTCGTCATTCTCCACCTCCTCTGCCCAGTCTCTTATTCTCGACACAGGTCCTGCACTTTCTGGAGTTGTGAAGCTGGAAAAGCAAAAATAGCAAGATAGAAAGTCAGGTGTGAATGTTACTTAAAAGTAAGATGGTGTGGGGGAAATTACTCATGTTTACTTTGTAATAAGTTTGTTCTTATTCTGTTTCATTCTCATGTGAGGATAATGCCTAAGAAGGCCATGTCATGTCACTGAGATCAGTAAAGAATGTTTATCTGCTTACAGAGACACAAATATGTTCTTCTGTTCCAGGTTCGTCTAAACATCTTCCAAGATCCTAAACCAAAGCCTGTTTGAACTGCCTCAAACTGCTTCTTATCGGTACACAGAATTGTCATGCTCTGCGTTTCATATATATATAGTAGTGGTTTAGTACAAGGGCTTCAGAGCACTCTCATTATTCTATCCTGCTTTATTCTATCCTGTATTAACCATCTTTCTGTAATAAACCTTTTTACCTTCAGAGGACAAGTCTGCGAGTGTTGTCTAATTTCCACGACAATGGTCATCCATTTTTTTAAACCAATTGAACAGTTCTGCTAGTTCACGTGCCTCTCATATCACCAAAGCAAGGGGACCAAAATAAATAAATAAATAAAAATTCATACATGCATAAATGTTGGCACCTCTGCAATAGGTCTAATAGGTATGTGATGTTATTAATGGTGTAAGGATGCACATAATTTGCTCTTTAGTCACATTCATGTGTGCAATGCACCACTTTACCATTCTGGCCTGTTCGATCCTCTTCCATCTGAAGTGTGAGTCTCAGACTCATCGTGGGATCTTCTTACGTTCCCATCAGCGTCCCGTTTCCTGCAATGAGACCATCTTTGTCCTTTGTTCCTGTCCAAAAATAAATAAAATCAAAATAAATCAAATAAGTTGGATTAAACAGACGTTAGTTTCATTATTATATTTGTTGCCACCAAAAAGGTTCAATTTTGCTGCGAATTTGCGATGCAACTTGTGGAGCAGGTTTTCATGCTTTTTTTTTGTGGACTTGTGTTTAGCTGTACTCGTGTTCGACGCACGTGAATCGAAGAGGGCTTCGGCTGAACGCGCATTCAGAAGACATCACATGACTCTGCCTGGCCCTAATTTGAAGGAAATCTGCATTAAGCTTCTCCGAATACTCCGGCGTTTGCTCGATTTTGCATTCATTACCATGTCTCGTTATCCATGACATCTGCGTTTGCTTCTTTCACAATCGTGTCTATGTCGGCTGCCGTGCGATCACCGGGATGTGCTGCTCCAGCGCTCAGCCACTCAATGAACAGAGCAGACGCAGAGAGAGGTGTGAGTGCAGCGGGAAAGCAAGACCTCACGCTTGCAGGACAGAACTGGCCACATTTGGAAAGTTGCAACGGTCTGTCCAAAAAGTCATTAGACACTTTTTTTTTTTGCAAAAAAGTTGCTAATGGGGTCTGAAAAGCCACCAAGTTGGCAACAATGGTCTGCACTGACCGCTAGATAAAGCTAAAGCTCCACCTCTCCCTAGCAAAAAGACAATACAGAAAGAGGGGGAACGCTGAGATTTTCATTTATGCACATTCTATTTGAAAACCAATAAAATACACAAATGATGCCCTGTCTGTTTTTTTCTTGAAAACAATTTGTGCCCCCTTCCCATCTCCCCTGGGTTGAGAATCACTGCCCTAGAGGATTTCCCCTTTCAGAAAAGTGTCTTTTTTCAGTTAAATTGGAGAAAAAATAATCACAACCCACCATAATCATAGCTGTTAATAATAATAATTATTATTATTATCTGGTTTTATTGGTCATGTGAATTGCACGGGTTTAATCCGAATCTCAAAAACCTGTCCTGTGAGTAACATCAACCCAGACCTAACAAGAAACTTTTCCCATGGAAAGTTCAGAAATATAACGCTCTACGGCGCTAATAAACACGGTTATCGCTGTACGGAATTAAATAATCAGTCTAACATTTGAAAAATCGGATTATGTTCATAAAATAAACTGAGAACCTCTGAGGAACCCCGTTATTCCCTGAAAAGAAAAGAAAAGAAAAGAAAAAAAAAAAACACAACAGGTGTAAATGAACAAAGACAAAGCGAGGGTTTGTTCAGGAGGTTCTACCCTTTCCTAAACCTTTTAATTTCCAAACTGTCTGTGTTCAGTCATTTCTAACTGAATGAATGAACAGTAAATGTTATCTATTATTATTATTATTATTATTATGATTATTATGGATGGTGTGTTAGTGGTGATAATTATGGGCTGTCCAATGCCAT